>JAGDQP010003174.1:7552-27269 GCA_022664845.1 Lepisma saccharinum
GTGGGTGCCGTGGGGTGTCTAGATTATTGTTCCATTTTCATTTTGTTGAATTTAGGTGGGGCACTTCCTGTTTTGGCACCCTATATGCAAAATGTCCATATTTTCTTATTATATATTTTCCTTTACACGCAGGTGACTTTAGCCGTTTTTTGCTACTACCAAATTTTTCTTTAATTGTAAATGTATGTAACTGTCAAGAAACTGCTAAAATCACCCTAAATATCATTAGTGAAAATTTTTTTTGTACTTGCAACCCTGCTATATTTTCGTTTCTTTTCTAGCAATTAATTGCTAGAGTCACCCGCGTCGTTTTTCTGGAAATATGAAGACGTTTATGAGGATGCCGCCCTAACTTGGCACGCCTTTAACTTAGAAACTAGACATTTGCAAGTAGAACATCTGGAGGGCATTGGTCTGCACTTCTGAAAATCTTAACAACATCGGAGCGCTCGTGGTCGGGTACTTACCTCGTGAGCTATTCTTTTGCATTTTAACATTAATCGTAATAATTACAAGAGTCAACATGCACGGCAGTGCATGCAGCCAAGTTCTCCGTGTCACAAAAGGTCAGCACTGCCAGAAGCATGTTATACAGGAACAAGAGTTTTCGACGATTTCGAGGCCCCGTAAGAAAAACGATGTTAAAGATAGGAAAATGATTTTTCAAAGTTAAGGAGATATGGCAAATATGTGCAGGTGTACAAAATTTCATATTCGTAGCTTGAACTGTATTCGAGTTATGGTCTTGTGGACCCCTGAAATTGCGTATTTTAAGCTAACTGACTCACTCACTCACTAACTCAATCATCATATTGTTTAGGGTGTTCGGAATAAGCTAGAAACATGAAATTTGGCATCAATTTGGAGGATGAGCATCAGTAGGTAAAGGAAAAATTCCGACATTTTGAAAAAATCGCCATCTTGTATTCAAAATAGCCGCCAAATGTAAACTTTCAAAGAATACACAACCTAAACGGTTGAAGCTAGAAAAACGAAATTTGGTATGAAGGTGCATCACCAATAGTAAATTAAGAAACTATTACAAAATCTTAAAAAAGTTGTCACTTTGGATCCAAAATGCCCGCCAAAACGATATTTCCATAGAATACACAGCCTAAACAGCTGGAGCTAAAGTAATGCAATTTGGTACGAAGGTACATCATCTTTAGTAGGCTAGGAAAGTATTACAAAATGTCTTCAGAGCTCCCATCTTGAATCCAAAATGGCCGCCAAAATGAAATTTATATAGAATACACAGCCTAAACAGCTGGAGCTAGGAAAATGAAATACAGTAGGACGATACATTATCATTAGTAGCTTACGAAAATATTGCAAAGTGTCTCCAAAAACACAATCTTGGAACAAAAATGGCGGACCTCATAATCCATTTCCCACATCGTTTGACCTAGAGATACAAAGTTTGACATAAATGTTTATTATCAAGAGTAGTTAGGAAAATATTACAACATTTTGAAAAAGTCGCCACATTGGATTCAAAATGGCATCCCAAAAACCATTTTCCACACCGTTCGAGATAGAGAAATGAAATATGATATGAAGATGTACTATTACAATTACGTCACGATAATATAAGATAATGTTAAAAATGTCTCCATCTTTATTCCAAAATGGCAGCCCAAAGCCCATTTTCCAAACCACTGAAGCTAGAGAAACGAAATTTGTTTTGAAGGTGTCCCATTACGAGTAGGTTACATGGGTGAAGCCCCGGTGGTATGGGGAAGATCTGCACCAAGGAGGCCAAGCCCCGGAGAGTCTTCTTACAATAAAGAGACGCAGCGAAGCGAGTATACATATATCATCATCGGAACTGCATGTGGAATTTTTTTTTAACTTTTCATGTTTTGGTATCGGTTTATAGTTCTGTGTACTGTGCATACTATCGAAAAAATCATGTGGAAACAGCTTCTACATTTTGAGATATAGCAGCTTTTTAGTACCTAAATTGTATTCGACACTTTAGTCCAGAAACCTGTTTATTGACCTTCGTGAAAAATTTATAATTTGTCACATAGGGATATGGCAATTCCGACAACAATATTATACTCGTAGAAAAAACTGTGAAATCCAAGCAAAAACACCAGAGGTACAAAAATTCAGCCAACTTCTTCAGCCCTAAAATGTGGTGTAATGATAGATGGATAAGCCACGTTCCTCGGCAACAGCATGTAAGAGGAACACTGGAAGTTGGCACGAGATGGCAAGGTTCATGATCATCAAACCATAAGGCTGGTGGCGGCTCTAAACCCACCACGCCCACCACCACCAAACCTAAGGCTCGAACATCATGAACCTTGCCACCTCGCGCCATCTTCCAGTGTTCCTGCGCATCCCACAAAACTTTGAGAGTCACAAAGCGTCAGCATGCCAGAAACATGTTATACAGGGACAAAAGTTTTGGGCGAAATTGGCGATTTCGAGACCCTGTAAGAACAAATATGTTAAAGATAGGAATATGAGCTTTCAAAGTTAAGGAGATATGTCAAATATGTGCAGGTGTGCAAAATTTCATATTCATAGCCCGAAGCATATTCGAGTTGCGGCCCCTGAAATTGCGTATTTTATGCTTACTTATTCATACGCTCACATTCACTCACTCATATTGTTTAGAGTGTTCGGGACAAGCTAGAAACATTAATTTTTGTTTGATGGTGGAGGATGATAAATAGGTAAAGGGAAAAATTCCACCATTCTGAAAAGTCGCCATCTTGTATTCATAATGGCCACCAAACGTAAAATTTCAAAGAATACATAGCCTAAATGGCTGGAGATCGAAAACTGAAATTTGGTATGGTGGTACACAATCTTTAGTGGGTTAAGGAAATATTACAAAATCTTGAAAAAGTTGTCACCTTGGATCCAAAATGTCTCCAAAGTAAAATTTTCATAGAATACACAGCCTAAACGGCTGGAGCTAGAAAAACGAAATATAGTATGTCGGTATATATCATTAGCAGGTTAGGAAAATATTAGAAAATGTCTCCAAAGACACAACCTTGGAATTAAAATGGCGGACCTCATAATCCATTTCCCATATCGTTTGAGCTAGAGATACGACATTTGGCATACATGTGTATTATCAAGAGTAATTTAGGAAAATATTACAACATTTTGAAACAACCCTGAGAGAAAAATTGCTGAATTTTAATCTAGATAATCCGGAGAGGCGAAATTTAGCAAGATTCTGCATCATACACAAGATTTTCTATACCTGTCTACGTACAGGTTTGTTGCTCAGCCATGACCAATCTGTACAGCCGCTAATAGACGGAGAATCATGTCTACCCCTCGTTAGTACTTGCAGGATACTGAAAATCCTTTTAATGCAATTTCAAATAGTTTTGTACGGATACTACACAGTCGCACTCCTGTGTACGATCCTTACGATCTGTACGATCCCTCAGACTACAAACTACGTAAACGGATTTTCCTTCTGCGCAGTAAAAACTAACTGTAGACTAATTGGTGATGGCGCGTAGTGGCTGAGAAGCAATTACCGTGTATTACAAGTAAACAAAACTGTTTGTGATACTGGACACCGAGTAATAGAGTGAAAATAGTAACTTTGTGCACTGAAGTGAAGAAGTGAACCGTTTGTGAACTCGGCAAAATATGCCTCTCTGATATTTTAAATAACTGGTTTTAGTTTTCTAATTAAGACATTTGAAGGTAAGTTTGTTTTGTATACATTTGGATTCTGCAAAACAACTTTTCCTATTTATTTTTACAACGATCTGTGGCATGTGCTATGTAATTCAATATGGGGTGGGTACCGCAGATAGGCGCATAGAAAGTTCAGGTTATGTTTACGTATGGTCATGTTTACGTACGTTTCCAGAAATTCTAGACCACCGTCAAGAAAACCAGGAGCACGGACAATAAATTCTAGACCACCGCTTAAAAACTCAAAGGTTCAGTCTAGAAAATCTAGACCTCCATCAAGGAAACAAGGAGCATGACCAAGAAAATGTAGTCAACAACTAAAGAAATCTAAGTTTAAGCCTAGAAAATCTAGATTACTGTCAAGAAAACCAAGAGAATATCCAAGAAATTATAGACCACCGACCATGGAAATCAAAGGTATGACCTAGAAAATCTAGACCACCGTCATGAGAATCTAGAACCCCACCCTGTCAGTTCTGTACAAAACATACGTATAGGTACGTCTGCGCTATGCTTGCTACCTTGGCTCTGTTCCTTTCAACACGGTACAGAAAATCTTGAGCCCAACACAGAATGCAGTCCTCCTGCCGTGGCATGTGCAGCGCCAGGAAAGCCACCTGTAACCGAAATCTACGTTTGTTCTTTCTAAATGCAGTCAGTTTTTCTCTGCGTGAAGTCGCTATCTTTGATTCAAAATGGCAGCCCAGAAACCATTTTCCACACCGTTCGAGATAGAGAAATGAAATATGATATGAAGGTGTATCATCACGAGTAGGTTACAATAAATGGGACAAACCATCAGGGATATGGGGAAGATATGCACCATTTGGGCGCAATCCCCCGGAGAATCTGGTTGCGAAAAAGGGAGCGCAGTCCCCCAAAACTCCATATGTTGTTGGTGCAGCCCGCCTGGTTGTGGGTTCATGATCTTCAAGCCATAAGGGTGGTGGCGGCCCTAAAACCCACCACCACTAACCTAAGGCTCGAAGTCGAACATAATTAACCTTGCCACCTCGCGCCAAGTTCCAGTGTTCCTCTTACATGTTGTCGCGAAGGAACTTGGCTCATCCGTCCTCCATTTCACCACTTTTTAGGGCTGAAGAACTTTGCTGAACTCTTTGTTCGGATCACGATATACATTAAAATGTCGTATCTCTAGGTCTCATGTCGTATCTCTAGGGAGTTATGTCAAATGAGCGCGAAAAGGCGTATTTTGCAAATTCTTGCTCTTTATTTACGTTGGGAAATCTATTTGTACAGTACGGTACTCTAATTATTTCAATTTTGTGTTTATCTTGTTTACAGGTATAGTATTGTTCGTACGTTTGTACTTCAACAGCCACTAGTAAAAATAAATTAAGAGAAGTTGGAGAGCGCAGGCTTTACAGTCACAATGTTTCGGGAAGGAACCCAACGGCCCACCAAGACCAATTTGTTTCACAGTTACACCAGGCTAATGATGTGATGATGCCCTCAAACTACACTGACCAACTTCCTATCCCTTCTTTCCCGTACCCTATTCCGGCATGAGCCCAAATTTTCTAAAGACCATAAATAAATGAAAATTCCATGTAAATTATCAGATTCATGAACAATTATTTTAAAGTAGAATAGCCTCTTTTCGCTTTGATTATCAACTTAATGTTTCTCAGCGTAATTCAATAATATTTTTGTATTATGTGTAAGTTATTTAATATTTGAGCTTGAAAACTTTCGTAATATTTTTGTATTACTAACTTTGAATTTTTAGATCTTAGTTTTCTGAATATAATAAAAAGCCTTGCCCAGAATTGATTTTATTTAAGTATCCTATCCCGAACAACTTCTCGTTAGTCTTCTATCATATATGGAACAAAAATAGGAGCTCTCCCTTCGTACGTCTTCTATTACAATAGAACCATCAATTTCATCACCGTGAATTCTCACGGTAGCTATTGTATTTATTTCTTCAGAAGTAAAAGTTTTAGAAAAGATTATTATAGTGCATTATGCATTTTATTAAAGAACAGCAATAATCTTTTTAATTACCTGTAAAAAGATTTCACGAAAAAATAAAACTCTAAGATGCTATAATCTTGACGTCAATTAACAACAGTCAATATACAAGGACTCAAGCATCCTTAAGTTTTTAAATCAAATTACACATAACAGCCTAAACTGACAAAACTAAGTTCTAAAATGTTTTAGACACCGCTGTTACCGCCCATACAATTCATTTTATCTTATCTTACCAAGTCTTCACGTGCAAGAGCCCTCTAACTTCCGATGAGCAAATTGTTGCGTTGACTTACAGAGTGCGAAGTTTCGGAGTCCGTTCTGAGTAAACTATAAACAACATGAGCATAAGTGATATCTTACCTGTACACCTTTCTGTTCTTAATTCAATGCTAAGATTTTTATCAATTTCAGGCTCAACTATTGATACTACTTGAAGTCAAATTCTACAGAAAATAAAATTTTAAAACTTTAGTCCAAGTTATGGGCTTTAGAGCACAGGTAAAGTTCGAGAACAATTTCAAAGGCCAATAACTCCTGAACGCCTAAATAGACTAAAAATATAACAACACTATTGTATTTCTCACTGTTAAAATTTGTATAATATGACCCACATGCAATTTAGATACATGAAAAACTATATAATTTGGCACTAAATGCTACTTTAAGTACTAATATCACTACAAACAACAACAAATGAGTGCTGAAACTTTCAGAAACAAATTTCAATGCTCTTCTAGTAACAATTAAATCCTTCAATATTCAAGGGAACTAAATAATCCTATTTTTTCAATACCGAAGAAACCATTAGCATTGTTAGTTTACTGCCAAACAAAATTAATTTTTGGAGTAATATTTTTTGGCTTATATTAAATATGTTTTATATAGAACAGTTGCTGAAAAATTAACTTTATAGGTATCACCAGAAAATATTTAAATTATAAAGTGACTCATTAGAATATATTGTTTGATCTACCTAATAATAGGAAGGACGAAACTTCTTGGAATAGCTGTGTGCAACACCTACAAATACATTATCTCTATATGGTATATTATAGGTCTCATATGTTATCATTATATATAGTATAAGTATATATATGAACGTGATTAAATAGTCTACAGCATCAAAATAAAAAAAAATCCACACATTAGGAAGATGTTCTGAAAGTTCACCCATTTGGTATTCTTTCAGACATTGAATACATCGTTTATTTATTTCATCGTCAATTTTTTTAGTATTTCCTACATTCTCTAAACACATCTGTGCCATGCAACATGTGAAGAACCTAGTCATCTGTCTCCCTCGCACCCCATTTCTCTGTGAAAGATACTTTCTGTAAGAAGCACTTTCAAACCCAAAGATTTGAATAATCGATCATGATACATATGTATCATTCTCCCTTACCACTCGCCGTGCTACGGAAAAGTACTTCGAAGGAAAGGAGAAGGAAGCTTCAAATATGAATTGGATTCCAGATTTGCTTTGGGATCTTTCTCGGTGGGAGAAGGCACGGAAGGAAATATACGTTTTATAATATGATATATCCTCCTGAAAATATCAATGAATGCAAATTACACAGTCGTAATTCAAGAATAAAAAAATAAGCATGAAAATAACTTTTAAATGTAAATGAGAACCAACAGAATATGAATGAATATTTACTTACCTAAACTACTTTATTTAAAAGAGTAAAATCTTGTAAGAAATTAATTGTTTCAGAAATTTGATTCTATAATAGAAGTGCTGCTTTATTCCATAAAATAATATCCCGAAATTAAACCATAATTTTTCCGAAGCAAAGGTCTGCTCAACAGATTCATTTTACAGTAATGAAAATTGCAGTTGAAAGAAATGACACATTTTTTACCAATATAGATTACAGAGTTTATTCTGAGCTAGTTTTATTTTTGTAAAATGCCAAACACATTTCAGTTTTCCGAAAGAACTTACTGTAATTTTAGCAAAATGCTAACGAAGTTGTAATGATGTCCTGAAAAACAACAAATAGTGAACATGGAACATTTGTAATTGAGTTTGAATTTACTTGTGGTATATTAGCAGAACTTTTGTTCAGTGACTGCGAAATCACTTCACATGAGGACTGCCATTTCCTTTTGTTGTTAATATCTTGTTACAAGAAGATAATACATAGTCATGAAGACGTGCTTTCGGTGCAGAGTGTTTTGGCGAAAATGTAATGCAAGGAATCAGTCAAATACACAGATGTGAAAATCGAAGAAATGTTCAGCGCACGTCAGGTCATGCAAAAGCTGCGAATAATTCTTTATTTTCAACAGATTAAAATACTTGTTCCATCAACATTAAGTTGCCAACAGTTTCAAAACTAACTTACCAGTAGTAGATCTATTTTATGATACTTGACAGGCTGTAGATAGAACATTTCTGGGCAGTGATGTAGTGGGGGAAATAGTGCAGGGGCGCTTGATTCAGGAATAGTTTGTTAGAGTATGAGTATATTCTAGGTACCGTGAATATTGATTTATCAGATAAAATTAATTTTATTGGCGGTAAGTATATTAATGTATATATTATGTACCCTTGCACTATAGGGGTCTTTCAAATATTACTTAAGCACATTTTTGCCATTTTAGACTCTCTCCTTCCCAAGTAACATGCTTCGTTGGGCATATGTACGGTATTTTATAGGCAACGTTGGTTTACGGTGGGTTGGATTTCCAACCAATGTCCAATTACAAAAGCATCAAATTAGCAAATAGTTGGCCCAATGTCAAGAAAACTAAAAAAAGCCAACGTAAGAAAAAAAGACGCATGTCCGGTTGGTAACATTTTAGGAGTTGATACAACGTAAAACCAACCATAATACCCAACAGCTGTTTTGGTTACATCTAGTCGTTGGGCATCGCTTTTAAGGCGAACGTTATGGCCAACGGTTAAATAGTACGTAGGCCGAACCACGTGACGTCAAAACATGCAATCAGAGTTTCGATGGCCCAACAATACTTTGCTATTTCGGTTGTTTAGTAAAAATAAGCAGATGCTATATCCCTAATAAAAATAAGCAACGCTTGAATCCCCTCCCTGTTGATACATACGTAATATTTGAACAAGCCCATAGCAATGATAGGATAAATGTCACTCCTACTACAAGAATAATCAACCGTACTTGTCAGGAAGGTACAGGGAACAAATTTTATTATATTCACTAAAAATATGTCGAAAGTCTTTAAATTGTGGCTTTTAACTACACAACGGCGCGGAAAATAAGTACACCTGTAGTATAAGACTACCTAAGTGACTGTGTTGTTGATTGTAATCGTGTCGGAAAACAGATATGACAATTTGGCATCCCAGTGACCGACCATCCTGACAGACTTTCCTCAACTACCACTGGCAAATGCCGGGACGATGCCTTAAACTTAAACCCTAACCGGGAAATATTTCCCACGCCCTATAAAGGGTTGAAGTGGTCGAATAAATAAGTTTCAGCGTGCGCTTTAGTGTAGAAAGTCGGTTATTTCAAAAGACCAGCTCTGAAATTAGTAATATTTGACTTATGTTTTAAGCTGGCAGGATGGTGCAGTGGCAACGTGGTCGACTTCTGAGTACTAAGGGTAGCCCACATAGGTTCAAATCCTGTTTAAGCTAGGATTTTATAAAGAGATCGTGAAGAATCGAATAGTTACTTCGCATACTAAACGGAGAATCCTTAAGGATGTGGAAGCAAACACTTGTGTCACGATAAAGAAGAAGATGATTTAGGAATGTTAGTTGGGAAAAGCAAAATAAAGTATATGGGAGTTAACAGGACAATTAAAAACACGTCATCGATCTGAAGTAACCACTTTTCATGTTATTATGCTTAGAAGAAAGCACTATACTGGCACCACTGGCACCATTTGTTAAGCAGCATAATCTGTGGAGTAGTAGCAAACTTTTCAGACTTTCATTATAGGGACCTGCGTTCGATTCCCAACCAGCTAGCTGTTGGAGAACATACGAGGCATCAATGACGATAATCAGAGTAAACTGTATGTGTGTGTTCTTAAGTATATTGATAATGCAGTTTTCATTGGTCTTTCTCTCTCCCTCTTTTTCTTAATGATATATTTTTATATCATCGGTTATTTCTCATATTCTTTCTCTCTCTATTCATCATTATATTTTTCTCCTAATATTATTTCTCTCTCGTTCACACACTCTTTTCCTTTGTGCGTGTTCCAGAGTTGAAACCGGACCACTTTTGATGATGACCCGTTGCCCGGCCTGACCCAAACATAAGTAACCCGGACCTAAATTTAACCCCAACGACCTGGTAACCCGAATGACCCGGTCTGGAAAATTGAATTAACTGGGAATTTCGGCGTCGTATGTTTCGTTTTCTCGGAGTAACATCTCCGGTCCTGAACACCCCTGAAAACGCACTGTTCAAACGCATGTAAATAGTTAAAACCTCTTCTTTGTTCTCCGGGTTATCGGATCTAAATCGTATCACCTAGTCAGAGCGGATCCGAATCCTAAACCTGACCCAGTGACCCGTTTCAATTACGGCGTGTTCATTCTATCTGTATGGATTGTTATAAACACTAGTACACTAGTGCTGTAATTATTGGAACGTTATATTCACAATAGGTTGAATCGAGAGTGGTATGTTCGGAACAGATAATTTTTCAGATATGAGTAGAAACTAGCTTGCTCTTTGGTTATTTGGCAAAATACTAGTTTGGCACAAAATTCATTTCCATCCTATAAATTATCAACGTGGAACATGTAATGTTTACTATGTCCATAAGGAACATACCGATTTTGTTTTTGAACATTTTTAACTTTTCATTTGCATTCAGTTTGAACTTGTAATCTTGACTCTTTATGATAAAAAATTAGCAGAAAATTTTTCATTCATTCATTTTCTTTTTATATTCAATCTGCATTAGTAGTCTGGAATGGAATGTATGACTTACAGTACCTACTGGGTTTGTTACAATGTATTCTGAACCAGTACGTTCGATGAACCTAACTAAATTTGCAACCGAACCACGCGCACACATCCATCTGTGAATCTTTTGACAGTATATGTGAACCTTTTGACATATTTTGAAAGCGACTTGAATTTTTAAAGCACACATCTATACATTCGAATTGCCCTGAACAAATATAAAATCCAAAAGTCTATCTTGCTGTTGGGTTTCTGGGAACTGTACTTTATAATGTTAGGTTCTTTTTTACTACGTTTGCATTCCATATTTTATATCTGTTCTCTCTTTTCGTCTTCTTATTCTCTCTCCCCCCCCTCTCTCATTTCTCTGTCTCTGTCTAACAGACATCCATGGGTTTCAATTTGTTATTGTGTGTGTTTAAATTACTCCGTGCATCATCTTATGCATACTGTTTCATCTCGCTTTTATTCTTTCATTCCATCTGTACTAATTCATATACATATATCAGGAAAAATTATGTGATCATATTGTTTGCTGACTTGCGTTACGGGAGAGAGGAGGAGGGAAGGAAGAAGGGTCTCTTTACCAGGCACGATTCTGGAATCAAACGGTGTTAATTGGGTTGCCTACTTACACGGCGATCGCAGTAGTATTTTTTTTTTAATGCAAAGTTTACAAGTCGTTAATAACTTCAATACAGAGGAGTTCTCGATTTAAAATCCGAAATCGTTTAAACAGAATGCGTAGTAGCTGATTTCCTGCTCGGAGAGTAGTATGCAAAACCAAAGTATTTACTAATAACCATAAAATACAATTCATATAGTATTGAAAATTCCAGATCATTTTATGGTGTGCCTTTGAAACATCAGATCTTATTTTCGTTTAGTTTTGTAACACAGCCCCGCTTCCATTAGAAGTATACATCAAGTTTGCTTCAACCCTGAGCTTGATGTAAATTATAATTTTGTTGTAATTCTCATTACAGTTTAATTAAACTTGAGAGCTTCGAGTAACTTTTATGTCAGCATAGTTTTAATAGAAACTGTGCTATTTCCATCTACATTAATTTAAGCTAGCTGGGATTTCTAAATCTAGTAAATAGACGATTTATTTCTAGTTTTTGTTAAGCTTGTATTCTTTCAGTAACTGCACGGAGTCGGGCAACTACAGTTTATTTTACACCTTGAGTAAACATTTGATTTAAACTGAAACTTCAGCGCTGATGAAACTTTCCTTTCAATTTACTATCTAGGAGGGTTAATTCCTTAATTACAACCAGAAATGCAGTAGTGGTATACGGGTCTATATGTCTTCAAAATATCTAATATTATTTGCTCGCCATCTGTATAAACGGCGTATACGGCACTACAATTACTTTCATGAGTTTGTGAGGAGGTGTATACAAGACAAAATGCGTAATTATACCACTAATTATAATCAGAAAGTAATTACAGTCGTATTTATTCAGTAAACATATATGTTGCAATAAGATACCGTAGATTTTCCTACCAGTGGGGGTTGAACGTGAAATTTAATTTCTAAAGTTAATACAGCGAATATGAAAAGAAACATTTCAATATTTGTGTTGTTTCACTTTGGCTGGAAACGTGGCAGTCTTAATCATTCTTCCATTTTACAGTTACATAACATATTTAGTTAGAAGCGAAAGAAAATGACATAATTGTATTCCAAATTTTCGGGAAACAAAAATTAACAACTTTTAATTTCAGTGTAAATTGATTAAATTAAGTGATGCTAATTCTTGTTCTCTTTAAGAAACAAAATGCATATTTTACAATATTCTTCAATAAATCCAGTAAGATTATGTCTATAAGACATCAGTGGTTTAGTAACTTGAAGTAACTAGTAGTACTTTTAACACATTAAAGACTAAATTCAGCTCGTTTCCAGGAAGTTTATATGATTATACTATAAGGATAAGGCCGGGAAACGATAGCTACAGGACGAGAATGTCAGGACCATATTTAAGGCACTAGTCCGGTATTCGCCTGGTGAAACTCTGGAAAACTTCAGTCAGGATGGTCGGCCTTGGAGTTCGAACTTATGCCGAGCTAAAGTCCGCGACGTTAGCACCTGGACTGCGGGCGCTGGGTATTTCTAAGTATATGTGTCGTACGTAGCGATAACATTAGTGATTTGAGAAACATATAGTATGTATAGCCGTGTAACTGCATGTACAATTGTACAGTATCGTGAAAAGCGATAGCGTACTTGATTATAGATGTTAAGAGAGTCCGTGTTAAGAAGGTGACGACCGATCTGGAAATACTCTTGATAAGCAACTTTGATCGGTGTAGATAGCCATTTAAATGTCCATCCAAAAAGACTGCTCTTAATCTTATCGGAGGATGTTATTTTTCACCCTCAGAGGTAGCGGAGAAAATTAATATCAAAGCATGCCCCCATCTGTTGGAACAGTGGGCGTAAATACACTGTTTATTTCCTCCGTATGAGAAAACAGGTAAGTCATGGTACCTGGGAAAACACACGAGGTGCCATTGAATCCCTCCGTTACAAAGAACATAATGGAATAAGGGAAAATTTGGAATCGGAACCAATTTCAAACAATATTTCTTATCGAAGTTTTTCGTATTGGCAGTAACGTCCCGCATTTTTCAATAGACGTGGCATTGAGAAACGTTCAGGTGGGAGAATATTTCTTTTATTTTTATTAACTCATAACTTTTACAAGAATCATTTTCTTTCACCTTATGTGAATGGTGAGATTGCCTTACATGAAAGCCATAAATAAAATTCAAATTCAAATTACTCCTATGTACTTATGTTTTGGTTCTTTGCTACTTCCTATATATTGCGGAATGTTGGAAGACATAATAAAAGTACCGGTAATTACTTATGTTTTATAAATTTTCTTTTAAATACTGACCACATTACTACATGACTGGTGGGGGGAGAAGAGTCCATTCTCTAAAACAGCGGTCTGCAACGTTTTGCGGTGAGCGGGCCAAATGACTAAGCGGGAACAGGGCTATGGCCTAATTAAAAACGATCAACTCATAGTATGAGTAATTTAAAAGGATCAATAACATAATAATTTTAATATAGTAACTTTCCGCTGGTTGTATTAATAATAATAAAATAACAATTATCTGTACTGTTGAATATATGAAATCAATGTCTAAATTAACTTTTGTGTTCTAAACTTTTAAAATGTTTTTTGTTTTAGATACAATGTTGAATATAGTAACTATAATTTCGAATTTGTGGCCAGTGAAAACCGCTACGCGGGTCAATTCCGTCCCATAGGCCGTAGGTTGGAACCCCTGCTTGACCGTATCTAATTTCTTTTCTATACAGAAATTAAAATATTATCACTTCGATCATAGAATGGGAAAAGCTGACACCTAAACTAACATGCAGAATCTATGTTATTACTCTAATCGGCTTCGATTATATAGTCCAAACGATAACACCTTTCCAATTGCAACCATTTCGCCTAATGCATGGGTTCATATTAAAACTTGAAAAGTCGCTTTTATGCTTTCAATTAATTTATCTGTAAATTCATTTGCTGGAAAGAAACTTTCATAAGTTTCTTCAGTCCAATACTTCATACATCCTCTGATTTAAGACATTTTCAAGCAGCCAAATTCGTATAAGATCAATTCAAATGAACTATATTATTTTAATCCTTGCATTATAATATAGAGTAGAGGTGGGAGACTGAACGGAGGTTGACTCTGAAAGCAAGTAAGCTCTTGTGTTTGTCCATGTCTCTGACAAAAGTGTAAAAAGCATTTGGTCTGCAGTTAAAATGAAACAATCTAACTTCCAATGACAAATGCGTTCATATAAAATGGAATCCACAAGTCTCAACGCTTTACTTTTGGACTTCGAGCACCCGTATTTAAATGCTGTGTCAAGTTTTATAAATTATGGCCTTAGTCTGACTCGATGCCAGAATTTTGCACAAATATTAGTCAATCTTTGACTTAAAACAAACTTCAAATACTCTGAGTTGGATGAGAGTACATTTGTTATCACAAGGTAAATCTTGAGAGAAGTAATAATTTTGAAAATTAACCTTTATCTTAGCAATATACATTTAACCTAAAAGACCAAGAACTTACGTTCTTATTGCTGTACCAAACGTTCTTAGAAAGAATCCTCACTTATTCTGTTTTCGGAATTCCAATGATAAGTTCTGTTGACGGCGCCAGCCCGTCACTTATCGAATCACGCCTCATAGTATCGGTACTGATTGCCGCTCACACAATACCATGGACTTAAATATTTCACTCATATTAAATTTATTTTGATATTTGAAACTGAAAAAACCTTTGGAAAGTTATTTTCTCCAGTTGTTTCGCATATTATGGCATAATTATATTAAAATTCGTAAATATTACGATTACAAAAGTGGATATACTGACTTAGTATCTTAAAAGTATTTCTTACAATTTGGTATAAATATGTGCGATAAAATGCCCATACATTGATCTGATGATTGAAGAACTAGGTGTAAGAGTGGCGTGAGTACAAAATTGCCGTTTTTAAATATTGGCTTTTGAAAATTTTATATTCCATGTGTATACCTAATATCTGTCATTTTTTGCACATAAAATGAACTCTTCTAGTGCAAACGTTGAATATTGAAAATATGTGTTTTCCGCAATAACGGAGTAAGAGCACTTACGCTGTTATTGTACCTAGGTCTTCAATTCCTCCCTTACCTTTATTTATCATCAATTTCACCATCGCTGGTTGAAGAGTCAGTGTGACAGTCACTATCACTATCCTCCCATAGCATATCATCTTTAGTTCCCTGCAGCGAATTCGAAAATTCACATCTCTTGGAACTGCGCCACTAAGATTAAATTGAGTTTTGTTCTTAAAGGGCATGATTTGAACTCATAATTTAAGAGATTGATTTCAAACTTTAGTGACAAAATTATCTTGTGTTCTTTCTCAGTGCGACATTATTATGTTATGGTAAGGATTTGACGTTAACAAAATATTTAATGTTTATCAGAAAAATAGTTCTTTCAAAACACAGTAGACGTCTTTTTTTTTACCAACGTAATTATTTTCATAAATATTATTAAATAAGTTGTATTTGTAATGATAGAAGAAAAGAGTAAGTCATCAATATAGTTTTATCTTTTACATTTAAAAATCATAAAAGATCACTTCCATTCTGTAGAAAGATATTCAAACATAGACAAGGTAATGCTTAAATGGTAAAACGTTTTTCCTTCCTTAAATTTCTGAAAATGTTCTGCTTTCTACTTTTTTCTTGCAGCTGAAAGCAGTTTCAAGAGACAGCGAAAGAAGATTATTTGAATGAAAGGCTTCTCTCAGTGGGAAGAAGGAAAAAATAAACTTGAAAGCCTCGCTCAAAATTAAGTCTCAACGTCATTCTTTTGGCTGACACTATCAGATAGTTGGTCGTCTTCCATTGAATTACATCCTTCCTTTCCATTCAAGTTGAATCGGGAATGAAGGAAAGAGCAGCTCCAGAATCTGAAACTCAAACAAGAAAATAAAAGAGTAGTTAGTTGCTTCATTCTTATCCACTAGAAAGAAGATTATAGAAGCACACACTCATCCTATCTAACATCTCCACTCAGGCTGACCCCAAACCTTAAGAAAAATGAAAAAGTTTCTTTTCTCATTTAATAAAAACGTAACATCCCATTATTTGTTAAATAAATCCTCTTCCTCTCTTCTGATTCATTGACTTGTCATTAACGTCCTAGATGAAATACTGAGCTTCTAAGAACTGGACCTACAGATGTTAGTAAAATGGACTCCGAACCACTCAGTTCAATTGACTCTGGCGGGAATTCAACTGGTGACACACGCAGAGAAAATTACTATGGTAACGTATTGCCCGGACAAACTTCGAGCGATGATAATACAATTCAGAGCTTCAAATTTCTAGTACCACCAACGATAGAAATGATGTGGTATGCCATCGTCAAAGACTTCAAATTACTCTATCCCAAAATACATATTGGAAAATCGTGCACGGTGCAAAGGATTCCTCAAAGCAAGTAGGCGAGAATTCCCAGAAATTCACTGAAGACAAGACAGGTCGAAATGAGCAGGAGTAATACGACTTTCTGTACGAATAAAGATGATATACTTTATTAGGGTCATCCAATTGGGCAATGGCATTTTCTCTCTCGTTGATAACAAATAAACGAAACGTTATCGATTTGGTGGAAACTAATTATTTTTCCCTGGTGGAATTTTCTCACGTTCAACCTCATTTCGACCCACTTTTACTTCTGGGAATCCTTGGTACAGTTATTGTACAGTTGTGAAATATGAATTTTTAGATAAAGTCTTAGACAACTGCATGCCCATTAGTTCTACCGTTAATCGATTGTTTATTTGAAGTTTTAAAGTTCATTTTTCACATTTCGGCAGCTTGTAGTTCGGAAGGGTTGTGGAATATCCATACCAGTGAAGACGACTCTTTGTCCTCATTTTCATGCATTATTATTTCCCGAAGCCTGTCGGTAGTTCCGAAAGGTAGTGGAATTTCCACACCAATGAAGAAGACTTTTGCCCTTATTTTTATGTATTACCATTTTCTGAAGCCTGTCGGTGCATTAGATAGATAGGAGTGAAGCACGAATTATTATTTAAAATGACAAACACCAATAGAACATCCTACGTGCCCTAGTCAGTAGCGCGCTCGACTTCAGTGCAAGCGGTCTCGGGTTCCATTCCCGGTGGAGGCTAAAAATTTCGGTGTTGACTCAGCATCTTGACGACAATTGGGGGCTACATGAATAAAGGTGGTAGGGGACTGTGGTTAGGAAAGTTATTAGACACACGGCTTCGGAGAGGCGTTATGCTGACCACATAACTTTCTACTTGATCGCAATACAACCGCCTGTTAGGCCAGGCTCTAAAGGACTATTGCGCCACCCAGTTTAGTTTAGACAAACACCAATATTCAGTTGATTGTGATTCAAAAATTTAGAATGTTTACTCACGAGTGCAAACTTTGAGGTAAAACCAGAGAACCAGAGAAAATGATGGCGTTTATGAGTGAAGTTTCGAGCAATTCTGCTCATGTCTTCTATTTGATTGTTTTGACGAGATGAAAAAAGCGTATATGAAGTGAACAGGTCGAAACTGTCGCAGACCTGTGTGTGCACTTGAAGTGAATAATTTAATCTTGAGATGAACTATTGACGAAGTAGAATTATTTTTCTTGATGTTGATTGAAGTCCATGCTTTAGGAGAAGGAAGAACGATGGTAAAGTCAACTGGCCGATGATCTTGAGTCACTGTAGATGTTAAGTTACTCCATTTATAATATTTCTCTTTTAATAATTGTTTCTTGAAGTATCGAACAATGTTCTGTTTATTTGTTGTTCAGTTGAAGAATACTAGTGACGGCATCAATAAGAATCATTATGATAGTAGTAGTGTCTTGTGTATCTTGAATTTTCATAAATCCATCAGCGATGATTTTCATGACGGCTTCAAAGCTGAGATGCTGTACAAATGGTGTAATTTTCTGCATAATTTCAAGAAAGTTCGGACTGTCAGGTAGAGAAGTATTTTTCTGTGTATTCTTGACAGCAAGATTCGGTAGTTCTGGCTTGGAATGAGAAGCAGGAAGTCTTTCTTGAGATTGCTGTTTGACAGGTTCATTTTGACTTGCAGTGACTGCATGGCGATAAGACTTATATTTCTTGAAGATGGAACATCCTTTGTAATTAGCTGGGTGGTCCTTATTGCAGTTAACACATTTGGCAGGTGTAGTGCGGTACTTTTTTGGGCAGTCAGTGCTCAGGTGGGCGCCGGCACACTTGACACATCTTGGCTTCATGAAACAAGTAAATTGAGTATGATTGTAGCGCTGGCAGCGGTAGCATTGCAGAAGTTTATTTGGCCTGTATTGTTCAATAGTAATGCGATAATAGCATAGATATTCTTCTTGAAACAGCTGTTTGAGATTGAAATTTCGTTGAAGAGTAACCAAAAAGAGAGGTAAGTAAGTTCGATGATGTGATGCTGGTTCTCTGCGGTACATCTGTTTAACATCGAGTACTGGATAATTTCTTTCTTGTAGCTCCGTATAAATATCTTCAGTGTTGGTATCAGATGGTAACTTTCTGATAACAACTTTGTATGGCCTATCTTGCTTAGGTACATCGGTGGTGAATTGAACGTCAGTTTGTTGACAGTATGCTTTTAACTTATTGTAATCTTCCTGAGAAGCTGCTTGAAAACAGATAAATTCATTTGTATGACGGATCTGAGGTGGAACTCTACAAGTAGCCGAAAGGGTTCTGGTGAAATTGTATTTTTGATCTATGCCGTAAATGAAAAGAGCAGGTGGCTTATTTGACTTGACAGCGTCAGGTTCTTCAGTGTGATCGGACTCAAAAGTTTGAAATCGGTTAACCATTTTAACTGTAAGTGAAGAGACATGCGTCCGCTGTTTAGCTGTTTTCTTCGGTGCAATAAAGCCGTCATTGTTATCAGGTACTGCAGTAATATCCATAGAGGAATCAGTGTCTTGACCCATGGATTCTTCAAGTGGCCCTAAAAAGGTATTTGACTTAGACTTCAACTCAGGCGACAGAATCAACCCAGTTGTTTTCAACGAATCATGTGTTACTGATGAAGACGAAGTGGAGTTAGGATTTTGAATTGAGACATTCGCTTTTTCAGAAGTAGAACGCTGATGTTTCTTTACGATGGCAGCACGTTCGGCCCGGGCGAGTTTCAGTGCATTATTTGGGTACCTCCGTATAAGGTGAGATACTATTCGCGGTTGCAAGGCAAATTGGTAGTTTGGTTTTTTCATTTCCTGAAGGATTTCAGAAACGCTTTTTATTTTGGAACTCATTTTTGAACTCATATTGTTGGAACGAATTGGAACAAGCTCCGCACGCTTCGGCTCCTATTACTCATATGTGTCACGTGTGTGTCTCTCATGTACAGGAATAAAAGGAATGTTCTTATAATTTTTCAAGCACTTTGATATGCATTATAATAATGAGCTATGAGCAGTTCTCTGATAATACCTCCAGAGATCACTAGAATTTGTCTTGAATCTGATAATTTCTGATTGGTCTTCCATAAGACGTGGTAAGTTGGTAGTTCACCG
>JAGDQP010003174.1:34201-96722 GCA_022664845.1 Lepisma saccharinum
TATATATATATATATATATATATATATATATATATATATATATATATATATACACTTTCATATCGTACCGATCTCAATAGGTATATTTTTCTTCGAAATCTACCTAAAAACATGCTACAGGTTATAATATCATATATTTATTTTATAACTATTTTGTATTTTGAACTACAACCTACTTGCCTGCTGGTTTCAGACTTGCATCAGAGGGCCAAAATAACCTTTAACTTTTTTATGTCTTCTACAATTTACGAGAAATTTAAACTGATAAAGAGTTATTTTATCTGTTGAGCGAGTAGTCTGTAGTTCAAAATACTTTCACACAGCTGGAAAGAAAATTTGGCATTGTACCCTCTCTAAAGTTTTTTACTGTTTCTCTTTAACTACTCGATTTGTCTTAGACTGTCAAGAATAAGATTACAATCTCCGTGGGCGCGAAGTTCAATTCAACTTGAACGACTAATTAAATTTCAGTAACTTTTCTTGAAAATATCACACAAACTAGGTTCACCTGAACTAAACACAATCTAGTTACTGAATCTGGACAAATATATGCCAGATATTTTTTTTTTTACTTTTCAAAAATAAGTTGCAGCCGTTAAAAAAATACCAAACAAAAGAAATTGAAAACATAATATATATTTATTATGTGTAGAAATTGGACATATGTAGATCATCTTACACTGTTTGAATTAAACACTTGGCTCTCTCCTCGTTTAGCTAATTTCTGTTCTATTTTACGTTAAGAATTAATACTTTAAGAACTGAGTATACAGTTGTAACAAGTGCCTCAAAATCAGAAGTTGTTTCTTAGCAATCGTGTAAATACATCTTAGAATATTATTAAAAGAGTTAACATTTCTGACAAAACTACTACTAACGATATTTTCTTCAAATCTTAAGTAAACAAACCATCCACCTTCACAAGCAACCACCTCGGTGTATCTGTGTGTGCGTGTTAATGTCCTTGAATCTAACAACAAATTTTCGTGAAAACAATGAAAAATATGCAGTAATTCTGTGAAAGCAGATACTGCTGTGCTTCTGATACCATCTGTGAAAGTAGATAGAGTTATATTGTGCTTCCTATACCACATCATCAGTTGAATCGATAAACACTCACCAATAAGAACTATTTCATTCACTACTTGATGAACACACAAGTCTTCGTCTTCAGATGTTGATAAGTCTACCTTCGAACAACCAGAATGTTGTGTAGAACCATTATCGTTCTCTGTAATTGTAGCCAGTGAACCACACGTCGAAGCACTGTCAATGTCTGAAACATTTCTGTTCACGTTTTCAAATTCAATTTTAATTTTCGCAGCAGTTCGAACAATGTCTCTGTATTTGCTGCTCTTGGAATTTCCATCACGCTGTTTCGCCCGAAGACTGTTTTCGTCCATTTCTAAGATAAAGGATTTTTCCTCACAACCCTATTGTAATAGAGAAAGCAATTAAGAACAAGAATTAGTGAAAACTGATTTACAATGATAAAAGTACAAATAAAACAAGGATTACAGTCAACAGAGACATCTTTAAAAAGCATTTTGGATACTATTCGGAAGAGGTAAAGGTGTGGGTTTGCTTCCAACTAGGGTTGCCATCTTTTATGGAATAAATTGCAGGACACTCGGCAAAACACAAAATAATACCTAAATTGCAAGTAATTAGTTAGACCCTGTACTGAGTCATTCCACGTCAAATCAACACAATTTTAAATAAAAATCTGCCTCACCATCTCAGATTTAAATGATTTTTGGTACATGAGTGGTACCTTAGACTAATATAAAAAATCCAAAATTTTAGATTTATCGAGCCTGTAGTTCTTGAAATATAAATTATTGAAAATTCGAAAAATTGCCAAATTTTGACACACCCTGGTACACAAAAATGGCTCTATCTCTGTAACCCTTTGTCCTAGAGAGCTTATCTTTGGCTCATTTTAAAGCCGCTAAAATAGGCTTTCATATGATATACAACTCGATAGATTTTTTAAAAAAAGTATTTTTCAAAAATTTGATTTCTCAATAGCCCACATTTTAAAAAATTCAAAAATTCACAAAAATACTTTATACCATTCTCTTACATCTCCCTAAGTTTCATTTTAGGATCGTCATTAAATCAGCTGATACGAAGAATCCAAGTCCAGCAGAAAATTGCATAAATTTTAAGATGCTGTTCAGACAGTTCCCCAGATGCTCTTCAAAGGTGATTTTAGATCTGATTCTCAGTGAATTCAATCATTAAACACATAAAGACAAAGTATTTAGCTTAAACTAACCCAAACAAACCTTATCTGTTTTCTACTGGTTTGAATGATCTGAGGGTATTGCTACAACTATAGTAGTCAAATTTTAATATTTTGATGAAAATGTATCATTTAAATTGTACCAAAATAAATTAAATTGTAGCAAAATGGAATATATATATATACTCCCTGTGTGTGTGTTTCCTTGAACTCATTGCGACGTGAATTATTCGCCTTTTGAATGGTGTAAAACTGCGACACAGTATGCATCCACATTTTTTTATCAACATAACCATAATAAGCATCACGCGCTTGTGCTAAGCTGTTTGAAATCGACGATATTTTCTAACCTATGTCACAGCCAATGAGAATGACTGAGAATATGCTACTTATTATTTTATAAAAGTTCATGCTTGTAAGCCATTTTCAACATATAAGCTACTTATTCGATCGTGCCTTGTCCAGAGAAGTTGAACTTTAATCGAATGTATACAGCTTCAAAATTTAACTGTGTAATCAAATATTACAAGCTATCGTTGGTTACGTTTCCTATACTAAACGGTAGCCTGAGGAATAACTTCTACTTTGACCTCTTCAAAGTTTAAGACATTTTTATTTGTTTGGATAGACTGTGGAAAAGTGGAATTTATCCTGACATAAAACTTATATTAACCACAGAATCTAAGCTAATGGCCCGCGTAACGGAGAGTCGCCATGGAAAAGAATATACCTAACATTTAACACTTAATAACATCCTAAGGATATAAATTATTAATAACATAAGAAACGTAAAACACTACTGACATCAAAAGAGGTTTTATACTACGCACCTATAAATTTATTAACTCCAGTTCCACCATAGTTACAGCTTAAGAGAATATTCACCTCTTAGGCTTTCCATACCAATGCCAATTTGGAATTTTGAGCATCATATAAAGTTTGCCCACTCTGGATCTAGTTCCTTTCTAACTCCTTGCTGCTTGGAATATACATATTCTCGTTTCTTGGTACATCTCTCTTTGTTTATATATATATTGTAGACAGTGTCAATACAGCTTGGACAACATTTTACAAAGAAAGAGCTCCGCTAATAGTGATTATAAAATTACAGTTTTCAGTTGTGCAAATACTTAAATCCAAAAATACTTCTCTGAAGGCAAACTACTATGTCACAACATGATCTCTTTGCTTTTAGAAATTATTTTAAACAACTCAACTTCTTTGAGTAAAATAAATCAATAGAAAACCGTTATGCAAATGTATAGAATATAAAGGAGTATTCTGCATATGAGAGTTTAAAAGAAAGAGAACATAACAAATTATATATATAGCTTCCCAGTTTAAAATTCCATAGAAAAATGAGCGCAATACGTAAATAAAGGAAAGCAATCTTCTTAAAGGAAGTGCCGGCTAGTATTACTTACTATCAGCCTCTGCTCAACACACTTAACATACATTCTTTTTTACAAAATACAAAAGCGCCTACTAACGTGCGTAAACAAGAATGTTCAATGCATATATATATATATATATATATATATATATATATATGGAGCATCTGGTTATATTGCAGTATACATCACCCTCCCTAGTGAGTTGCTGTCCAACAGACGTCACTAAGTACACTCCTTCTCGCCGTACAGAACTAAATACTATTATTAATACGACGGTAAATAAACGGGGAGCGTATTCTTCAACAACACCTACTAACATAGAACGTAGCAAATACAGTAGGAGACTTTCTTAGAGGTAATGACAATATCACACGAGCAGATGACCTTTGTAATATCCTTTGCAATATCATTTGTAATAGATTCTTAAATGTCCTACTTATGGGCCAGTTATCCCAACCTCTCTACGTTCTGTTATCTAAGATAAAAGATCAAATAAGACCATCATAAACGAAGTTCTAGCCTAACCGAAAGTTAATTTCTTCAAGACTGAGCATAATCTCCATTGAGAAGTTCAGTAAGAAACACCAAATACTTTACGTCAAATGTGCACTAACATCAAGCAGGTGCGGTAAGAGAATAGGTCTGCTCCAGCTAAGTTGCTTTAAACTACCTGGACTGCATATTTGTATTTTTGTCCAAATTTAGCTTTCACACTTGATTATTAACTGTTCAGTCAATTTTTGGTTGATATTCTTCACTCCGCTTTCAGGGTTAAGAAAAATGATCATAAAAATGTTTCCTGGCATATTAACAAATTTTCCAAGGGCCACCGCTGAGAGGTTTGGGAGACAATCACAAAATTAACTTCGCATAGTACTGTCTAATTATACTATTTAGAAGATATAACTGCTTCCTATGATGTGTTCAACAATAAATTCTTAGGTTTCACTAAAATAATTTATAACTGTCAGAATATTCCTGAAGCTATTTGAAGATTCTGTGGATGGACCTCCTCCACTACCTTCGTTCAAAATTTCACTGTTGCCAAAACCATAAAGTGGCCTCTGGGTGGAATTAAGCAAGAACTAGTTTACTTCAGTTGAAATATATATATATATATATATATATATATATATATATATATATAAAATTAAATGATTAGAATAGCAATTTCAATTAATATCACAGCACGATCCCAACAATATAAAAAATTCTTAATATTCGTCATTTACAAAATAAAAAACACTGTTTCTGTTAACTTTGCCTTTCTTTAAATTCAGTTAAGATATCAGGGTATCCAACCGGTTGAATATCTTACCAAACGATTATTAATAATTCACTTACACATTTCTGGAACCTTACAAATGAATGCGTATGTCATTTCGATATACAACGTCAGATGGTGGCTATACTATGTTTTAGAAAAGATGAAGTGAAAATTACGTTTCTTCACCCATCAGGACCTTCTCCTTTTTTCTTATATCCCTTAGTACCTGATACACACTCGATTTCATCAACTGGTGTAATTCGCAAAGTCAATCCATGATACCAACTGGCCGAGCTTGTACTCTACCAGAAGACGAAATGATGATGATTAAAGAGAAATTCCAACAGTACCTGGACTCAAGAAAGGATCAATAGAGTTAAGTTAGCAGCAGGCATTTTAAAAGGTACTGTGGTCAGTTTTTTGTTTCAAACCAATCTGCTATAACCGAGGTTTCGTTCCTGTTCATTGTAAATTGATTCATTATGTAAGCTTTTAAGCTACCATATTGTTTCGAAAATGCAGACCCAGCAGAATATTAATCACTATCATAATTTTTGTTATATATTTTTTTTAACGTACCGTTATATCAATTGATTGTTTTCTAAACACAGGCTGAACTTAAATTCCTCGTATCAGCTGATCTATTGTCGATCCCACAATTAAACTTAGGGAGATGTAAGAGGTTGGTATAAAGTATTTTTGTGAATTTTTAAAAATGTGGGCTTTTGAGAAATCAAAATCTGAAAATGTTTGAAAAATACTTTTTTTTTTAAATCTATCGAGTTATATATCACATGAAAGTCTATTTCAGTAGCTTTAAAATAAGCCATAGATAAGCTCTCTACTGCAAAGGGTTACAGAGATAGAAGTTTTTTGTGTACGGGGTGTGTCAACATTTGGTAATTTTTCGAATTTTTAATAATTTATATTTCACAAAGACGCGGCTCAATAAATCTAAAATTTTGGATTTTCCACATACTCGAGAGGTAAAACTTTTATACAAAAAATCATTGCAATCGGAAAGAGAGAGAGGTAGAACAGGTGTGTTGAATTGACGTGGAATGACTACTGCTAAATCATGGTGCCAACTCATTTTGTGACTTGGAATTCTCTGAGTTTTCCAGGTTTACAATTAAAATATTTTCCAATTTGAATTTAAATTTTATTTATGGCCTTTAGCTTTCCAAGGCTCAGGCCGGGATAGGGGAGGGGAAAGGATTCGGGACGTTGTTCACTAGGACCTACGTTGAAGGTGCCATCCCGGCATTAGCCTTATGTGACTGTGGAACCCCCCTGGAAAAACCTCAGTCAAGATGGTCGGTTGCTGGGGTCTAGCCCAGGATCTCCCGAATGCTACACCAACGTTCTACCACTGAGCTACGGCGACTCGGTTTTTTTTTCAAGTTTCCTGAGTTCTTAAAATAGTGGAATTGTAAATAATACGCAGTGACATTTTTAAATCCTACCAGCACTCAGTCCAAGCATCTTGTAAAAAAAAACCTATGTAAACTTTATTTTGTATAGGACATTCTTTTTAGTAACTTTTGATTTCGGACTATCACGATTATGAATGCGATGCTACTTAAAATTCACATCCACGCACCAATCGGGTTTCGAGCCCGGGTCCTTTGAGTTGCTGGATTAGCGTCCCAACACACACTGCTACTACGTTGGGCTAATGTACAAGCATCTTGTACATTATTGGTATCTTACAAGTAAATCAAGGTAGTTCCTTAAAAATAGAGTATTTGAACACATTGAAAAAATTATCAGGCGATAAAATCGAACCAACGACCTCCGCCTTGCCGGGCCAGTGCTCTTACCAACTGTGGACATGTCCGCTTCATAAATTATAGATTTCCCTGAGTTTCCTAGATTTATAGAATTCCCTGGGTATTCCAAGATTTCCAGGGTGGTAGACTGTAAATGACTACTCGCACAATTTAAAACCGCCTACTCACACTGCAAAAGCAAGAATGGTGCCACAAAAATGGGTATTTCCGCTTACTATCCACAGTTGGCATGCCTGTTATCAAGTAGAACAAACAGAAGGCACGAGTATTATACGTCGTTATATTGGGGCCCTGGGGGAATTTTGGACAAGAATGAGCCCTGGGGAAAAGCGTGCTACTTTGGATAAAATGAAATAATAAGCTGAGCAAAGCAAATATGTTTTATTTAAAAACCAAAAAAGTGTAACGATTTCTCCAACTAACATAGCTTCATCGGACACGCTGTAAAAACACTTTAGTTTATAGTTGGCGAAACCGTTACACTTTTTTTTTAATTTTTAAAATAAAATGTATTTGCTTTGCTCAGCTATTATTTTGTTTAATCTGAAGTATATAAAAGCAAAGCTATTTATATGGTAAATATGATACTACTTTTGATTTTTACATTTGAAGTCAATGGAAGCGTGTTTACTAGGTGCACACACCAAGTTACAGAGCCCGATATTGATGAAAATTCGTATGTAGATACAGTGCCTAGGTAAACCACCACAGCCAAAATTATAGCTGCTATGGGAAATCAATAACGACAAGGGGACCCGAGGAAGATTGAACGTAGAGAGGAAGTAAATCGTTAAAAAAAATCGAAAACGCCTGTTATTTTACAAACAGTTAAATAGGCCTACATTGAAAGCAAATGCCTATTAATTGGTAACGAACAATAGGCGATACATGCTGCGGGGTATAACAACAATGACCGTTATCTTGAAAGTGGCCATCTTGACTCTTGCTTCATTTTTTTTTTAAATAATGAGTCAATTGATATATCGCTGCAATGTTCCAAGAAACCCCATGAAGAATCGTTTCGGCATAACTCTAATCTGGTGCGACAAAATAACACGTGAAATTGACTTGGAGAACGTGTGGAACGAAAAATGAGAAAACGTTTTCTGTTGAAACAGTTGAAGAAACGAAAACCAGATGGCCACAAAAATTTTCCCAGCATAGCGGCAACCTCTTGTCTCACCATTTTGTTCTCGTTCCTACATTCATTCACATTTTATTTCTAACCCCACCCCTCTCTCAAACGAAAATAAACCCACTTAGCTACAGGTGAGCTAGGCTCTTTAAAAGTACACTCTTTTAACCCTGAAAAACATATACAAATTGGGAAGATCACGGAGAAATCCAAAAATTCACTGCAGTGTCTCTAATTTAAAGAAAATTCCCTCACTTTTCGAGACTTCTGGACACTAAATAACTTAAACATTCATTGTAGGAACTACACTGATACTAGCATAATAGAACTGAGGAAATGCTAGGAAAGCTTCACGTGTAAATGAAAGAGGTACACAGGACTGAACTTCGGACAACTCACTAGTTACGAAGCAGCTTCCCACCCACAACAAAGCAACTAGTTCCTTTGAGAGAAATGAGTTGCGAAGCAAGAGAAAATCAATTAGGATACGGCAGGCTACCGGCCTATTTGGACTGGAGATTTTACAGTTCTGAAATGAACTTCTACTGGTAAACCACCCCGCTCCGTTTATTAACAATTCATAACAAACTACTATCTGTGTGCGTGGTCACGAGCTTAAGTCCCGCTGGGGTCCATTGAACGTAGTGGTTCGTAGTCCGCTTTACCAAAAACTATAGGTCCCATCCTTAGAAACTCCTCAGCTCGTTTATCACGTTACTATCATTTCAAAAGTAAGAAACTAAACTCTTTTCTAAAATTTATTTTAAGGCCTTTAGGCAACTATGGCTCAGGCCGTATGGATGATGATGGGATGAATCGGTTGAATGAAGAAAGTGAGAGGAAACGAGAGGACCCCGAGATAACACACGCACACGGTTTTTGTACACCACAAAGCCCACATGGCATGAGCAGAGATCGATCCGACGACCCCTAGCACCACTAAAAACGTAACTTTTCTGATGCAGAGGAAAAATTCTACCTTTAGAAAACAAAATATCTTATCTCGAAAAAGAATTATCAAAATTTAAAAAAAGTTGGTGAAAAATTTATCAAAATATTTTCAAAAAGCCAACATGAAATGCTTCTTAATGTCGCATGCAAGGCCTGGGAAAACGATAATACTGCTAAAGCTGTTATAGTACGTGCACTATTGAAAAAGTGATTTGATTATTTCAGAAGAGTTTTGTGTTATCCTCTCCCAAGTCTCTGCACTTTGCACAGACGCCTTAGTGCGATAACATGTCCACCGGGTTTTATTAAATATCAGTTTGGAACTAATGACACACCAGACACAACAAAATCTAATTGCAAATCATTTTGCCAATTAGCCCATGTCTGCCAATTACCGTGAACTGATCTTTTAGAATTGCACATTCCACGTAATTTAATTTTTAAAGTCTTTAAGCAACTTTGGCTCAGGCTGGATGGATGATGATGGATGAATTGGTGGAATGAAGATAGTGGGAGGAAACGGTAGAACTCCGACAAAACTCATGCATACAGTGTTTGTCCACCTCAAAGCCCACTTGACATAAACATTCCTGGTAAATTCATCGCATTAAAAATAATGCATTCTTTAATACGATTTCCACATATTTCTTTAATGGCTACCTATTGAGTCAACTTTTAAAATAGAACTTGTATTATATCAAATACGTCAATTCATCCTGTCTTAAACGCCTTGGTTTCTGATATTTGAAAAGCCTATTTAACCCAGATTTCAAAAACACAATGAATTTTGAAGTGCAAAAATGTTACATTGACGTGAATGGAGAAGTTCATCTTTTTTTAAGAAACTATGCCGCAGAGCAGCAATTGATCCTTGGGGTCTCCTACATCTGACGAAAAGATAAAATATTAGCTAAACTAATTTTCTTGAAATACGCACACAAAATTGCTTGGTGAATCAACGGCAGATTCACCAGTTGACTGAGAGCGCTCCAACATGAATCTATGTAAGCGGTAGAACTTGATAACGTTAACCATATCGTTTATAGTGTAATAGGAGAATACTACTCTGGAAAGTGACGAAATTATATTCGATTTTGCATCCGTGTAGTAGCTAATTTATCAGTGCATGTTCCAACACGCACATGGCTATTTATCATAATTAGTTCAATTCTGATTTACAAGAGAGATTGATATAATTAAACTCATACATTTCTAATAACAAGAGTAAAAGAAATTATAAAGAGTGAACAAGTGTCTTGGTGTGAAGGTCACGGCGAATTTTCTTTAACATAACCCACGTAATAAATTTCCATCCAATCGTAATTTAAGTGTCGTTCGTTGCATTCGTCATGTGGATGGAATGTTTTCTCTTCTAAATTATTCTACTAATATTATGATTCACCTTGATGATTCAACGTGGTCAACTGAAGATTTGTTTGTTAAAAGTAAACTGAAGTTCTCACTATTTGCTGCATTACAACTACATGTTTTATCACGTGTTACCGATAATTAATCACCATATTCTGCATTTAGGCATACACTTTGATTAACATGATCCTACAAATCTAGGGTCAACAACCGTACGGTTTCTACCGGACATGTCCGACTTTTTAACCGTTTCAGAAATGTCAGCTCGGTATTTGTCTTTTTCTTGAAAAGTCCGGCACTTTCAAAATAAAATGAGCAAGACATAACTACATCTAAATTTGCATTGTTTGTGTTATTTACGGTAAACTTTATGGTTACGAGCCGTAATTTGTCGCTATTTATTAACTACTAGGGTGCCCCGTGGTTGGTATTACTATTGATATATATCACTTGTGTAATTTTGTCTCAGTTCGCGATATTGCGATAAGTATAAAAAAAATGGTAAGACCTAGAACATCAGCAAGTAATATATTTGTCTTTAACCTCTCAAAAACTTTCACCACTAGATAAAAAGGTGCATATCGAACGTGATTCTTCCAAGAAAATATGTTCATTGCTGCAAAATCACAATTTATTTATCAAGTATAATGTGAATTAATTAATTTTCTAAATTGTAAATAAACACAAATTTACTGACGATTAACACAATTGTTCTTCACCAATCGAAAGAAGGCACCCACATTAACTCAAAATTGTATTTTATTTTTACACAATGAGTTTTACTTACATTGTGTGTTTTAAAATAAGATCTTAAGGAAGATATACGCGCCGAAACGGGACGAGGTGCCTGGGGAATGGAGGAGAATTCATAATAAAGACCTTCACGGATTTTACGACTCACCCGATGTTCAAAGAATAATGAAATCGCAACGACTAAGGTGAGCATGCCATGTAGCTCGGATGAGGGAGAACCAAAGATTATGTTCCATCGTGGTTGGTAAACCGGAAGGAAATAGACAGTTGGGAAGACAGAGACGACGTTGAAAGGATAATATTAGAAGGGATCTTCGAGAAGTAGGTGTTTGTGATGATAACTGGTTTGATCCTGCTCAAGATAGAATCCTATGGCGAATGTTTGTTACCGCGACGATGAACTTGCGAGTTCCGTAAGCCATAGAGTAAGTAAGTAATCAGTTTTACTTCTAAGCCGGAGATATATGGTCTAAGAATCTAAACCTACAACAGGTTATATATATTCCCACCATATCAAAATATGGCGACTGTTGTCAGAAAAGTTTTGTCGTGCTCGTATCTGAATATTTTATTAATGGCAAAAAACAATGAAACGATCACATATTTGTAAAATCACCTTAAAATGACCGTTATAGAGCATAATCTAAACTTTCTAGTGATGTCAATGTGTTTACTCTATCTATAAAATTAAAGGGTTTAGACGACTTAATGTGGCGCAGAGTGTTGCGCTTTGGGACCTTCCATTACACAACACCAACCACCCTGTTCGAAACTTTCAGTATAATCCCCTGTCTAGCTCTGGTTCTGTGGTCGCGTCGAGGTCCAGGCTGTAGAAAAGATCTGGCACTCTGTAGAAAAGATTTGGAATAATGTCAATGTGTGTACGTACCTGGAAAACCTTGAATTAGCCTGGAATTCTATTTTGGGCTTGGGAAACTTGGAAACAGATTGGAATTCCAGCAGAAATCTGGAAATATTTGAAGCTGTTACTTTTTAACTTAAATTATCACTTTATTAATGTCCACTCTGTAAACGCTCACAGAATGAGGCAGTTAAAGTAATTATTAATTTTTTAAGAAGCTGCTCAGGGACTTTCAGACTTCCTGTGAGTAAGGGTGTAGCGACCTGGAGGGTTCCCAAGTTCCTATCAACTATCTTCTTTCTGACTGAAGCTCTGCTTTTCTCCTCATTTCATCTTCCTCTAATTGTGTATTTTTTTTAATAATGTGGTTATGTGATTTGTTTCTCATGTTAAACTAAGTTTTGGAATTACCTTATCATCAATATATATATTTCCAATTATTTTAATTCAAATAAAGTCATTTTGAATTCACATAGGACCCAATTACGACTATTATGACTCACCTTAAAGTAAGTTTTTTATGTCATCCTCTTAAGTAGTTGCTTCAATAAAAAGGTATTTCGGAGAAACTATATCTTAGTCTTCAGGCCGTCGTTAAGAAATGTGTATAGTTTTTTTGTGAGATTAGATTGTATATTAAATCCGAACAAAAACACCAGAGGTACAAAAAGTGGAGCCAAGTTTTTTAGCCATAAAAAGGTGCGAAATGGGAGACGGATGAGCCAAGTTCCTTGGTGACAGCATGTAAGAGGAACAAAGGAACTTGGCGCGAGCTGGCAATAGCCTTAGGGTTGGTGGCAGTGGACGTAGTGGGTTTTAGGATCCCCACCACCCTTATATTGATATTGATTTATTGCGTTCCGTTGACCATGTAGCATACAAACATGTATTATGGTATAGAACAAGTCAGTTACAAGGTTATTACATGAAAATTATATACATTTTACTATCATATTATAAGAATATACATACTACTTAAGAATGAACATAAAACTCAAAACTCAAAAATTACAAAACAGGCAGGAAACAAGACACAAGTTACAACATATATAAAATATTTTACACTGAAGAGTACTGTTTATCTGTTATTTACATTTAGTCGCAACTAATCACCTGTACAGTAAATTGTGGGTGGACTCGTCGATCTGGATATCATTCATAACATAACTGATATTATTAAGCAATCCATATCTGTGTTACCTTACTGTCATGTTACATACTGCAACCCTCTGGTACCTATATTTTTAATGTAATATTCACAAAGATCTTTAGGAGTCCATGTATCCTTTGAGTGTATAGAAGCAGTTAGATATCAAAAATAGATGAAGTTCTTTTTTGAATAAACTACCTGAATTTTGATTCTTTATGTGATTAGGAAGTTTATTATATAGAATAATACCACTGCATTTGGTCCCTTTTTCATACAGGGTAGTCCGATTTTCCACTATAGAAAAATTATGTTTATTTCTGGTACAATAATTGTGTTGGTCTCCTACACAATCAAGTATACCTTCAAGGTGCTTTTTAACAAATATGAGTAAATTAAGAATATACAGGCAAGGTAATGGAAGTATATTGAATTTTTGAAAGATAGGTTTACAGTGTTCTTTTGGCTTAGCATGTGCCATGGTTCTCACGACCTGCTTTTGTATTTTAAAAATATTTTGAATTTTGTATGCATTACCCCAAAATATAATCCCGTATGTTAGATGTGGTTGAAATAAGCTAAAATAAATAGTTCGCAAGGTTGACTCATTTAGTACGTTCCTAAGTACCTTGATTGCATACAGAACACGGTTAAGTTTTTTGCTAAGTTCTGATAGGTGTTCGTCCCAGGATAAGTTTTCATTGATGAAAATTCCTAAAAACTTTGTTGATTTCACATAATCAATTTCCTTAGAGTCAATTTTAAGTGTCGTCGGTCGCATATGCTTGTTTCGCGAATGGTGAAAATTGATTATTTGTGTCTTTTCGGCATTTAATACAAGTTTATTCATCGCAATCCAATTATTAAGTTTTGACATAGTTTCAATTATGTTTTCTCTGACCTTATCATAACTACTTCCCTTTAATATCACATTAGTGTCATCCGCATATAGCGTTGTCTTAGCTGGGTGAATGTTACATGGTAAATCGTTTATATATATGATGAATAAAAGTGGCCCTAAGACCGAGCCTTGAGGTACTCCGCAAGTTATTATCTGCTTTTCTGATAAATGTTGCGAAATTTGGTTACTTACCTGGTTGTGATATGTTATTTCTACAATTTGTTTGCGATTTAATAGATATGTTTTAAACCAATTATGAACAATCCCTCTTATTCCATAGTTTTCTAGTTTTAATAGGAGTTCTTTATGCGTAACTAAATCAAACGCTTTAGATAAGTCAAGGAACACACCTATACATTTATCTTTGTTGTCCAGATTTTGACGGACCTCTTCCATAAAATCATAAATAGCGGTTTTAGTTGACTTCCCTTTCAGAAAACCATGTTGTTCACTCGTAATCAGGTTGTGTTTTTCAAGGAAAGATCTTAAACGGATACTCATTGCTGTTTCCATAATTTTTTAGAAGGTTGAAAGAAGTGAGATAGGTCTATAGTTTTCTATGTTCAGTTTATCTCCTTTCTTATATATTGGTTTTACTTTTGCAGTTTTCAGTGCATCAGGAAAATCTCCTTTAAGAAAGGAGAGGTTGATAAGTGTCGTTAAGGGGTCCGCGATTTGTCTAATAATTCTCTTTATTATGCTTGCGGGAACGTCATCAGTACCTGCTGACCATGTGTTTTTCATTTTACCTACTATTCTTATAACTTCAGTATTATTAACCGGGACGAGATACATTGTCTCGTTGCATCCATTTGACGGGGGTTTCATACTAAAAGGCGAGGTATCGTTTACATATTTTTGCGACAACGAAACATAATGGTTATTAAATACGTTTGCTATTCTTCTGGGGTCTTGTATTGTTATATCATTATGATTTATTTCGAGATTATTTACCCCTTCGCGTCTGCTCATGTTGGGTTCATTTCCCACTAGTTTCCACAACGCTTTTCCTTTGTTATCTGTCTGATTAATAATAGTTTCATTGTGTAATCTTTTTGCAGCTCTCAATACGCGTTTATATAGGGTATTATATTTCTTGTAATATATTTCCGATTCTGGTGATAGGTTCCCCTTTCTCTTTTCCATGTTTAGAAATCGTAATTTTTCACTAGATATCTTTATACCGTTCGTTATCCAAGGTTTGGGCTTTTGCTCAGCTGTTGTACATTTTACAACGGGAAATGCTAAATTAAAATAGTAAGAGAATGTATCTAGAAAACAATTCCATGCTTCGTTCACATCATTTCCGGAATAAGTTTCAGTCCAATTTTCTTTGTTTAAAAGGTAACTAAAGTATGTCAGGTTCGCATTGTTGAACCTTCGTTTGTAAGTTGTTTGACGGTTAATTTTGTTGCATTTTATGTTCAACATCACACTTATTTTTACTACTTGCGCTAAGTGATCTGAGAAACCGCTGTTAATGACGTGGAGGTCTTTGTATTTTAGCTTATTGTTAACAATGAATTGATCAATGGCGCTTTTAGTATCTTTCGTGATCCGCGTAGGTACCCTAACGATAGCTTCCATGTTGAATGATTCTAATAACGATTTTAATTCTTGGTTTTTGATCGGCTTCAAAAAATCAATATTGATATCTCCAACTACCACAACCTGTTTTTTTAATTTCAGAAAATGGTTTAATATTAAATTCATATTTTTTATAAATATATCAACTTGACTCTCTGGGGTTCTGTAAACACACACGATTACCATGTTATAATCTACAAGTTCTACCAAACTAGCTTCAAAATGTTTTTCTACATTTAAACTTAGTGTATTTTCTAGCAACCAAACTTTGGTTTACATATATACAAGATCCACCTTTATTTCTATCGCATCTATTGTACCCTGCTTTAAGTTCGAACAGTGGAAAATTCATGTATCTTAAACAGTCTATATTCATTCAGTGTTCTGTAAGGCAAATTATATTTACATCCAATAACTTATCACTAAACAATTCCTCTATCATGCACTTTTTGTCGAAAGTAAAACCTTGGACATTCTGATGAAAGACAACAATATCATATTCAATGTGGTTTACCATAAAAAATGGTTCTCGAGCTTTTTAGGTTGTTTTCTTACCCTAGTACTTTTACAAGTGGTAGCCTTATTAGCTATGTTTTCATCATCAAATTTACAGTCTTTTCGATTTGGCGTCTCTGGGGGTGATCCTGCAACATAAATGTCATTATCTCTTTTATCTTGTAAATCTACCTGATCTTGTATAAGATCTGTGCTTGCTTCGTTTTTCTCGTTTGGTAGTTGTTTTTTCAAGTTTTCAATATCTATTGCACTTAACCCCATTTCCCCCAAACGCTTCATCATTTGGCTTGCCCCATATAGCTTGAGGATCATGAACCTTGCCACCTCGCGCCAAGTTTCTTTGTTCCTCTTACATGCTGTCACCAAGGAACTTGGCTCATCCGTCTCCCATTTCACACCTTTTTATGGCTAAAGAACTTGGCTCCACTTTTTGCACCTCTGGTGTTTTTGTTCGGATTTCACAGCTTTTTGTACGTGTATAATATATATACTCGCTCGCTCGGCCTCGTTTAGGTCCTCGACCCCCGGAGCTGGCTGCGCTCCCAACTTCGAGTTTTTGGGTACTTGTGCCCCTTTATCGTAACCACTCTCCAGGACACTGTGCTTCCATGTTGCAGATTTTCCCCCATACCCACCACCCATGGGAATGCCATATTTAATGAAACATAGGGAAGCTTTGCCATATTTATTGTAACCTACTTGTGATGATACACCATTATAGCAAATTTGCTTCCTGCTGGCGGCCCTAAAATCCACCACCACCAACCCTAAAGCTCGAACATCATCTAGTGTTTTGCTCGGATTTCACAGCTTTTTATACGTGTGTATATATATATATACTGGGTTCGCCTCGCTGGGTGTGCTGCCCCAGAATTCCGTGTGCGCCCCAACTTCAAATTTTTAGGGCTACGCCCCCATTATTGTAATCAGACTTTCTGGGGGCAGCGCCCCATGCTGTGCATACCTTTTCCCATATTGCTTCGGGGGCTGCACGCTGATAGCGGTGGTTTGATCGATTTATTTAAATATTTTCGTGATGGTACACCTTCATACCAAATTTCGTTTCTCTAGCTTCAGTGGTTTCGAAAATGGTATTTGGGTGGCTATGTTGAATTAAAGAAAGCGATTTTTAAAAAGTTTTCTTACATTGCCGTTACCTACTTGTGATGGTACACCTTCATACCAAATTTCATTTCTATAGCTCGAATGGTGTGGGAAAAGATTTTGTGCGGCCATTTTGATCCAAGTTAACAACTTTCTCAAAAAATGTAAATTATTCCTAAACTACTCTTGTTAATACATCTTTATGCCAAATTTCGTATCCCTAGTTCAAACGTTCTGGAAAATGGATTATGAAGTCAGCCATTTTGGATTCAAAATGATGTCTCTGCAGATATTTTGTAATATATTAGTGATGATATACCGTCATACTTCGAAATTTCATATTCCAATTTTTTACATCTTTTTTTCTTACAGAACCTCAAAATCGCTGATTTCGGAATAAACTATTGTTTCTGTATAGCATGCTGACGTTTTGTGACACGCGGAACTTGGCTGCATGCACTGCCGTACGTATTGATACTCCCCTCGATTCGCTCGCGTCGCTGCGCCAAGAATCCCACGGCAGGCCGCGCATCGCACTTGAGAAGTTTGGAGGAACTGCGTCTTTTTATCACAACCAGAATCTGCAGGGCACTGCTCCCCATGATGCAGATATTCCCTCATACTCCAGAGCGCTGCGTCCGAATGGGGAAACTTCCACATTCTGCCTGTATAACATGATCCTGGCAGTGTTAACGTTTGTGACGAGTAAAACTTGGTGGGACACGCAAGAGTATCGGAAGTTGGCGCGAGGAACTAGGCTCATCCATATTCCATTTCACCACTTTTTAAGGTTGAAGGAGTTGACTGGACATTTTGCACCCCTGGTGCTTTTGCTCGTATGTCGCACCTTTCTACACTTGTGTAATTTATATGAACGCTTCGCCTTATTAGGGCGCTGCCCCCAGAATTCCAAGATGGCCTCGCTGGGGCGCACCTCTTTATCGCAATCAGGCTCCCGCTGGGAACTGCACCCTAGTAGGGAAGACGAGCCGAATTTATTCTAACCTACTCGTAAGGGTACACCTTCATACCAAATTTCGTTTGTCTAGCTTCAGTCGTTATAAAGTGGGGCTTAGGCGGGCAGTTTGGATAAAAGATGGACACATTTTTTACGTTTTCTTATATTTTCGTGACATACTCGTGATGATACACTGTCATACCAAATTTCATTTCTCTATCTCGAACGATGTGAAAAATGGTACTTCAGCTGCCATTTTGAATCAAAGATGATGACTTTTTGAAAACGTTGTTATGTTTTCCTAAACTACTCTTGATAATACATCATTATGCCAAATTTCGTATCTTTGGCTCAAGCAGTTGGAAAATTTATTTATGACGTCCGCCATTTTGGATCCAAGATGACGTCTTTAGAGATATTTTGTAATATTTTCATAATCTACTAATAGTGTTGTACTGTCAAAATATATTTCGTTATTCTAGCGGCAGCCGTTTAGGCTGTGTATTCTTTAAAATTTTAGGGTTGGCGGCCATTTTGAATCCAAAATGTCGACTTTTTCAAATTTTTAAAAAGTTTTCTTAATTTACTATCAATGATGTAGTTTCATACGAAATTTCACTGTTCTAGCTTTAGTCGTTTAGGCTGTGTATTCTTTGAAATTTTAGGTTTGGCGGCCATTTTGAATCCAAGATGGCGACCTTTTCAAAATGTCGGAATTTTTCCTTTATCCACTTATCATTCTCTAACTTCATACCAAATTTCATGTTTCTAGCTTACTCCAAACACCCTAAACAATATGATGAGTGAGTGAGTGAGTGAGTGAGTCAGTTAGCCTAAAATGTGCAATTTCAGGGGTCCACAACTAGAACATAATTTGAGATACGAATATGAAATTTTGTACATGTGCACATATTTACCATATCTCCTTAACGGCAGAAGCTCATATTCATATCTTTAACATCTTTTTTCTTACGGGGCCCCCAAATCGTCTATTTTGCCATAAACTCTTGTTCCTGTATAACATGCTTCTGGCAGTGCTGACGTTTTCTGACGTGAAGAACTTGGTTCATGCACTGCCGTGCATGTTGATAGTGTAAATACTAAGACCAGCTAATTTACTGGGTTTTTTTTTCTTAGTTTTCCATTTATTTATACTAGATTACTCCATTTCGATGTGTTAAAATATACTTGAACAGGAATTTGTTGTAAATGTGGTCTAAATACTTTTACCTACACATAGCAAATATTCGACTCCAATTCTTCCCATATTGGCCCAGCTAGTTAAAGTATCTTCTTTTTTAACAAGTCTTTCCATCTAGAAACCGTGAATTTGATAGTGCCCACTAGGTATGTATTTATCTTCAAAATCCGAGTAAAGATGATTATTATTGATCTAGTATATACAACCACCACGCGTTTGGTAAATCTGATGTTCACTGAATTTGCTCCTTCCCGACTAAATTTCTGGAGGCGCCCATGTGTGTGTGGCATGTGTACAGTGTGAGAAGTACCCTGTTATGCTGAATGTCTTTTTGAAATGAATGGTTTTTGTGTATCTCGTGTATTTTGTACATCAATTCGCGTACATCTTTCTCTACATCATTTAAGTCAAGGAATAAATCATTAATATAACTTTATCCGCCTAATTTCCTTTACTTCTTGTTATAGTCTAATACTGTTTATCTGCTAAATATACAATCCTTGATTTTGACTCCAAGTTTAAGAAAATAAGGTTCGTAGAAGGCGAGCAATAGTTATTTAAATTTCAAAATGTTTCATGACCAATATCCAAGTTGGCGACCCAAATTCACGGACTTCGGCCATTCAATTTTTTGTCTTATCTTATTATTTTTGTCATCTTTTTGTTATCTTATTATTTTATTAAGTACATTTCATGGGACTAGAAAATACAAATAGAATGTTTGTTGCAATTGGTCCTTCCTAGGTTATTCGATATACTGACTGAACTAACGCAATTTTTTTCGAACTATTCACAATGTTTGTTGAACAAATTCTTGATAACTTGGGCTCGGTAACACGGTGTATTATCCTGTTGAAATATTCCATTGTTGTGGGAATATATGAAGTTCATCAAGAATTACAAATATTCACCAAAGCAACTTTGCTGTTGCCGAATAATGACGTGAGTGTGTATATATGGTTGAAAGATGCCCCATCGTCGAATGCGGCAGCCTTGCCAACAAGTTTCCACCTTTGATCACGACAGAATTATGGTTAGTGTTGTTTATTCTTCCGCCACATTGGTGCCCGTATTGGACGGACTGCGTCCACAATGCAACGCATATGACTCGATGGCTCCATGAAGGCACTACCCTACAACATGCCGGATCCCAACGACCAGGCCATACCACGAGACGCGAGGACAGACGGTTTGCGAGTATAGCCCTATCGCATCGAACACCAACATCCCGAACACTGGGGCACGTAGTGGCGGATGTTGCACAGCGCCCAGTGCCCCACGAACAGTTTTACGTCATCTGGAAGCGGGGGCATATTTACACTGTGCCCATTGCGTGGATTCTGCTAACTGCATAACATAGGTTTGAGCGACCCCAATGGTGTCGCGAACGTCGCCCATGAAAAGCCGATTGGTAGGGCATGCTCTTTTCAGACAAATCCCACTTCTGTATGCAGCATCATGATGACCTCATCCGCATCTGGCGGTACTCTGTCAAAAGGCTGGACGATGTCTGCTTTTTCCATCACCACGTCGCACAGTGGTCGGAAACTGGGAAAAAGCGGACAAAAATCGTTCATTCCGAAACAATGGAAGTTGACGGACATCTGTCTATCGTTCTATACGTAATTGTCATTTCTAAATCGATTGCAACTACAGCGAAAGTGATTCGATGAACCCCAGCTGCAATATGTGCAGTTACATATACAGGGTGGTCCAAAAGTGCGGAAACCCTCGCATAAATGTCAAATACTGCAAAATATAACCAAAGGAACAATGTAGGGGATTAATAGAGGTGAGGAGAAATTGGGGAGGACACAGAGCAATGAAAGCCGCCATCTTGAAATCGACCGTCGTGAATCAGACATGCAGTTTGTAAATTGAAAACATAACATGTTGACCCCTGATGTGAATTGGACATCGTTAGCCCGTACAAAGTGATGACAGGTGTTAATGTGCATCCAATAAGCTTTTACGGGTTCAATGTGCTCTCCTTGCATGTGCAGCTAATAAAAAAAGTGTTAAACAAATGTGTGTTTGGCCTTAGGATACAAAATTAACCTCATCAACCAATGTATTATTTGTAAAAGGGGAAAATAATCCAACGCATGTTATGATCATGGTAAATGCGATGCGTACTACTTACACAATAAATAAAAACCCAACAAAGTAGTCAGATGACAAATATTAACGTAACCTAACAAGTAAAGATATGCAGCTATAAATGCCAATACAAGTAAAAATTGTAAATACCTAAGGTGGTACTTCTTATCTTAGTGTTATCAAATCCTTTGTAATTATTAGTCCAAATCCATTGAATCGTCATTTGCGCCATGAGCATCAATAGTTCCACGTGGTAGAGACAACATTTGCTTCACGTCTTCGACCAGTTCAAGTCGAGGAGAAGCAGTCCCTTGAGGTCGCATACACAGTAATAAACGGGTCTGAAGACATCAGAAGGTTGTGTAGCATCCTCGTTAGTTGAAACGCCGGAATACTTGCGACAATTATGCAGCCTCGAGTGCTTAAAATCTTTATTTCTCGCCTCTTTGGCTTCTTCAGACATCCACCCGATTGGCAAGATGGTCGCGTCGATTAAGGCTTTTCCAAGAATTAATAGCATATGCAGGGAAGAAGGCATGAAATACCAATCGTACAAGACCAATCGTACAAGACCAATCGAAATCCAAATTGCGTACAAGACAATATGCCTTTTCTCTTTCTCAGGTTCAGATAGCTGATCTCGATTGCGATCACAACAACATTACTCATCACGCATTTACAGTTAGATAGGGCTGAGTCCTCCAGCTGCACTTGGATGCGGCTACTTCCAATGCTCAACCTTTGTACTACTCATGGTCAACTCAGTACAACCTATTTTGCAGATAAGCAAGGGTAAGCTTAAACTACAGAGCTACTAACATCAGCGTATATGTAACTTTCCGGTAACACTAACAAATCTATCATTTAAATTATATGAAAATGGATAACAAATAAAACTCTTCACTAAACACACAGTAATTGAGTCCAATGTACTATCCAATCGCTTTCATCGACCTCATAAACGATATAACTGGTTTAAACATATCATATTGTTTGTTTCATTTTTGACTGATTTTTCGGCACTTTTATTTGTTCATGTTTCCATACATTTTCTGGACAGCGAAACTATTCCTATGTTCTGAAACTTCGGGTTTGGAAGCAGGAGAAATACATATAACCAAGTATAAATACCGATTTTATAGGCGGCGACGTTGACAAAATCGATTTTTGACCGCTTTTTCCCAGTTTTCGACCACTGTGCGTCGGTTGGCCACGTTTGTTATAGTGTGGGGTGCTATTGGATTCCGTGCCCGTTAGTGTCTTCTAGGCATTGACGGACATGTGACCAGCCACCGTTACATCGACAATTCGTCGGATCCAGTTGTGGTCCCTTTAGTGCAAATACAGCAGGGGGCCACATTCCAGCAGGATAACCTGCACCCGCATGTGTCAAGTGGTGCCCTAGCTTTCCTAGCTAGACACAATGGTCCACTGCTTCCTTGGCCGGCGCTTTCACCGAACCTCTCGCCGATTGAACGCGTCTGATCCATGATTGCACAACGCCTCTCACGCCAGCGACCTCCCCATCTACAGTTGATGAGTTGTGGCATCATGTTGAAGACGCATGTTTTACCATACCTCAGGAGGACATCCAATGACTTATCCTCTTTATGCCTCGCCGTGTTGTAGCCGTTCTAAACGCCCATAGTGGGCCCACAGGCTACTGACCTTCGGTAATTCTGTTCCGCTGTCGCCACGTTGTCACGCATCGCACAGAGTGGTAAATTTAATCAATTGTTACTTGTACCTTACGACATCTATCTGCCAAGTTTGGAGTCATTATCTTCTTTCATTCTTGGTGTTGCATTTTTAATGGAGAGCAGTGTATTTTAGTACTCCAGTGTTTATAAGATTAGCTTCTTTTCTATCATTATTTTACCATCATTGTGGTGTACTTCTCTGAAGGAAATCCTATCCAGAAGTTGTAGCAATGCTTCTTTTCATACTCTTTTTTTATTTAGGATAAGTCCGTGGGTTTTATAATGATATCTTTTCTTGATTTATTTGTTTATTGCACAAATTTGTTGAGTGGTCCGGTTTGATTTTGTTGATTTTAATGAGTTATAACATATTTTCTTGTAGATGACAAGTATGCTATTGTATACAATGGAGGGATATGTCTGGTTCCATAACTCTTTCCTTGAATTTGGGAGGGCTATTTTGTATTTATCTAAATTTGGTTTTGTCTCATATATCAATATTTCCCTCTGGCAATGCCTATGGAAGTTCCGCCTGAAAATTTAACGGCCTTTCTTAAGGCCAAAGTATAAGATTTATGCGTGCTGTAGAACGAAAGCACATTCTTTAGGATTTCAATTTCGTGTATAGTGTAATTCTTTTTCAGGTGATATGATACGGATTCATGGGTCAGCGTGGTCGGCAGCGCACGCAGCCAAGTTCCAAGCCGACCCGACGACGAGCGGTGCCTAGCAGCTTTACACGAAACACTAAAAAAGGCCGAACAAAAGCTAAATCGCCATTTTCAAGACATCATTGCTTACATACTAATTATCCCAGCAACACGAAATTACCAACGTTTACTAGTGATAAAATCTTCTATAATATTACCAAACCTCAAGTCAAAGAGTTCATGGGGTGCTGAGTTATAAACCCCCAAAATAGGCTTTTTCGTGTAATAATCACTCACTCACTCACTGACAACTGTTTGACATGTTCCCGGCTAGCTAGAAATTCAAAATTTTACACATGGTTAGGGGGTAATATGCAAAGCTCCAGAAAGCTCCAAAATCTGAGGTGGGACCCCTAGGGGAGAAAAATAGCCCCTCAAATTGTAAAATCAACGTAAATGTTTTGACATGTCCCCGACTAAACAGAAATATAAAATTTTACACCTGCTTAGAGGATAATTTGTAAGCCTTCAGAAAAGCACAAAATCTAGAGTATGACCCCTTAGGAGGGACACAGCAGCACTTCAAACTGTATAAATGTTCTGCTATCCTTTTGATTAGCTATAAAATCATTTTTCTTTTAACAATTAGAAGCAACTTGTTCATTTCCAGAAAAGTCCAAAACAATATGACCCCTGAAGGAGGGGGGGGGATAAAGAGCTCTTAAATTTTATTCTTCGACATAAATCTTGAGGACGATCTCTAATAATAGCTAGAAAGACAAAAACTTGTAATAATGCGGACCTGCTACTTGTGCATATTCTGAAATGTTCTAATTTAGGGGTACGACTCCTAGGGATGACAACAGCTCCACAACCCCTGTAAACTATCCCTTAAGTTAAATGCTCGATCAAATGGAATGTTGCATATCGTTGAAATCGTCTCAGCAAGATCTGTTTTGAAAGTAGTAGTCAGAATCGCTAACATAAAAGTAACCCCACCAACTCCCAAAGATACCCCTTAAAATAAAGTGATCCGATATATAGTATGTTACATATTATTGAAATTGTCTCAATCTTTTTAGAAACGAGCAGCAGCAACAGCTAACCTACCCATAACTATCATCAACCCCCAAAACCTACCCCTAAATAGAAAATTTAATTTACAAAAAGTTGTGATATTCGAATCCAAATCACTCCGTGTCAAATACAAAGGAAAGTTACCAAGTAGTACATAAAGAGAGATGTTTCAGCATATGGAAGTTTTGATATAGAAAATTGGCTAAGTTCTTTCCCAAGTAGTTCTCATAACGTTATAGCTAAGTTTTATGGAACAAATGAATTTTTTTTATAGTGCTTACATGACCGAGATTGTTTCAAGAACTTGGCCAACTGGTCTGGAATTTAATCGAACAGTACAGTGTTTAAGTAGGTGCCAGTAGGATTACCAATTATATCAGTTGAATACGAGAAATTTTCGTATTCAACTGATATAAGAAAAACAAAAACAAATGAAAGTATTTGTCTTACCCAATTTGCCTTCTCCCTTTTCGTCAATTTGTTAATATGAGTTCACGTGATCTATCTCTCAAAAAGGAAGTATTTGGGTTCGAACAGGAATGTTTTAATAAGGTTTCGTATATATATATATATATATTTGTACCCCGATGCACTGGAACTCACGCAATGCAAACACAGCTGGAAAAAAACTCTACCATGCCTTACCAAGACTAACAGTTACTCCCATAGCAAGTACTGAACCTACACATTTCCCCAAAAATGGGGGGAGGCCGGATGTTTTAGACATGGCTCTCATCAAAGGCATTGCAGTCACCAATGGCCCACATGCCATTTCAGCTCTGGATTCTGACCACATCCCGGTTATTATGGACATTTATCAACTTCATTCAATTGTAAATCGACAGCTACCACCAGTCTACACTACAGACTGGAATCGCTATACACAACTTGTTGCTAGAACTACAGATATCAGACTTCCTCTGAACTCACCGCATGATATTCAACAAGCAGTTGACAGCATAACCTCTACCATTAAATCCGCTTTACATACTACAACCACTTCTAGTCATCACTCAACCACAGCGCAGCAACTCACTCCTCAGCAGTTACGAACACATGAACTAATCACACTAAAAAGATGGATGAGACGAAAATGGCAGACAACCAGACATCCTCTCTATAGAAATCTCCTGAACTTTCTTTCTCGGCGAATAAAATTAAGATTACAACGTATTGCGATACAAAATTGGTCCATGAAACTTCAGACTCTTACTGAACCTAATCATGAATTTTGGACATTTGCTAAATCCTTCACTAAAACAACTCCTAAAACCATAAATCGGCCTCTCCATGGATCCAATGGTCTTGTGTACACTTCCAGCGAGAAAGCTGAGGTCCTTGCAGATCACCTCGAACTCAATTTATGGTTAATGGTGAGCCATATGATGAAGATACTATAAATGCAGTACACCGTTACTTAAACTCTCACTCTTTTGATCAACCATTTAATCCAACTACACTCATCACTCCACGAGAAGTGAGAGCAGCTTTTAAGAAACTCCATAATCGTCGAGCATCAGGGCCTGACAAAATTTCTCCTTTAGCTCTAAAACATTTACCAAGAAAAATGCTTGTTTTGATTACCAAATTATTCAATGCCATTATGCAATATAGCCACTACCCATCACAATGGAAGCTTGCGAAAGTTGTACCCATTCCAAAACATGGCAAAGATCTCCTCTATCCACAAAATTATAGACCGATCAGCTTACTTTCTACATTAAGCAAAGTTTTTGAAAGATTACTATATGCACGCCTCATTCAACATGTACAAGCTCAAAATTTACTTCCTGACCATCAATTTGGCTTTCGCTCTCAACATGACACTACAGCCCAACTCGTGAGAGTTGTCGAAGAGATAACCTTACAATTCAACAACCGTGGGCATACCGTTGGAATCTTTTTGGACACCTCCAAAGCGTTTGATAGAGTGTGGCACAATGGACTCATTTACAAGCTCAGTACTATGGAATTCGATCATCAATACATTCGCCTACTACGATCGTATTTACAAAATCGCACCTTCTTTGTACATTATCAAGGCTATTCATCATCTACTCATCCAATCACTGCCGGCGTCCCACAAGGATCAGTATTGGCTCCCTTACTTTTCAATTTATACACATCAGACATCCCTACTCATCCTCATACCAAATTAGCCACATTTGCTGATGATACTGGCATTTTTGCCTCTTCAAGAAATCTTCGTTACTCTCACCTATACGCTCAACGTCATCTCACTTCCATTGAGGAATGGACTACTAAATGGAGGATGAAATTAAATGCCGATAAAACATCTGTTGTTCACTTTTCAAAACGTCATACCAACCTTCTTCAGCCACTTATACTTTTTGGAACTCAATTACAATACAATACACCGGCACGTTATCTTGGCGTAGATCTGGATAGAACCTTACTATTCCAAAACCATCTCAAAACTGTAGCTACCAAAGCAGTCTCTCGACTTCTGGCCCTCTATCCGTTATTTAGAAGCAGAGAACTTACCTTACCAGCTAAGCTCAATTTATATAAAATGATGATACGCTCCTCTTACTTTATGCTGCACCTGTTTGGCAACATGTAGCAAAATCATATCACATCCTACTTCAACGAGTGCAAAATCGAGCAACAAGAATAATTACTGGACATAGCAGAGACACTAGGATAATGCAACTCCACGAAGACCTATCACTTCCAATGCTTGCCGATGTTATAGACTTTCAATGTCGATCCTTCTGGACTCGCATGCAACATTCACCTTACCCATCATTACACACCATTGGTACCGCTCATCCTATCCGACAAATCCACCGTATGCCTCACCCTACTTAACATCCCTACCTACAACACAGATCACCTGTCTTAAAGCAAATGAATAGAAAATAGAAAATCAAATACATCTACTTTTATGGAAGGAACTAATTCCAACTCAGCCTCCCTGACCTCATTATAACATCTTTCCTTCACCATGAATAAATAACTTATCTTCCTCCACCTCGTCATTTATCAATTCAACCTACTTTTCGTCTTCATTGACTTGCCCTAGGGATGCGACAGTTGCTCCCTATTCAATCACATATATTTATTCAACTGCCATTCCAATCATACAGAAGTCATGAGCTAACTAGCTCGACACTTCTTGCATTAAACGCTATCATTTTTCTCTGTTTTCTCTGGCTGGTAATGCCTGCAAAGTAATTCGACCGTGTAAGGTTGCGTTTGTCCGCTACAGGGCGTTAAGGTTTGGAGCAATGGCTCCCGTAATTTCGGTTTGAACATGTATATATTGCTCAAAATATCTACTTGGACATACCTGACAATGCTGACAAAGACCGCAAAGCCACTCCAGAGTGTAACAAATAGTTTAGCAGATATAGGCCAGTATTTGTCTTCATAAATGTAAGTGAAGGTTTTCCACAAAGTGAATAAAACAAACGGGAGAATCACAATGGACATACAGGACAAAAGACATATCGGGGCAACTTTCAATAGCACATGCCAAAAATGATACCTCACAAAAAATCTTAATTTCGGGGGCGGGTTCCAGACCCCCTGGACCCTCTCCTCTACGTATGTCCCTATCGTGTATGAACTTTTGTTACCGACAACAAGACTCTAAGCTGCTTTTTCTATTTTGGTGAGAACTTATTTAAGGATTTTTTTCCTTTTGCTAGCCTGTCTTAGTGTTGAGCGGAAGTAAGATTTCTGCTTCTAGCGGAACTTGAATTCGGATTGTTCAGTGGTGTCCACCAGAAGATGCTGAGCTCAATATGATATGTCTACTGCTTTACGATATGTATAGGAGGCTGCTTTAATCGGATATTTATACTTATCTTGTTATTGGGAATTTTTGTCACATTGTCGACCACCGTTTCCTGTAACGAATATTTTTCTTTGTCCTAAAAAGACTAAAAAAACCACGTTCGGTCATCAATTCCAGATGATCGAGTCGCGTCGTTGATGATTTGGCTGTGGGGCAGAAAGAGGTTAAGAAAATTTCTATTGACGATCTTGTTAATGATTGCTAAAATGAAGTCAAGACGTTGCCCTTTGATACCGTACATTAGAGCTTTCCATCTGCTGTATATAAAACTTTGCGAAAAATTAACAACTAAAATTTGCTTATCTTTTATGTTAGATATGAGTGTGGCTAGTTTTTTCAGCTATATCATATTAACAGCAAAGAGATGTATGTGAATTACGTATATGCAGAGTATGAAGTAAAAACTACGCTTGAGAGTAGGTGGGATGCACCAAGCGGTATACCATATAAGATCTTTCCTAAATGATCTCCCCCACCCCCACCCGCAAGCAAAAACTGAAATGACGCCACTGCCTTATCACCACTAATATTTAACTTCGTGTTAGAATATGTGATTCTAAAAAAATTTTTGTATACGTGCATAATATAGATTTAATTGGGGATTATATAAATGCACTACAAAATAACATCGACCTCTTACCCAGTAGAAGCTTGCCATGAGATAGGTCTGCTGGTGAACAAAGAGAAAAGAAATACATGACAACAAGTTGTAACACAGAGAATGAAGGTAATCGAGACCTGCCTATTAAGAGTAAGATCGTAGAAAAAGTAAACAAATATAAATACTTGGGAGCATATGTAACAAACAGAAATGAAATCACGGAAGAAATAAAAAGACTCTTTACATCGGGCAACTCATGTTTCTACTCAGTTCAGAATCTCCTAACCTCACGATTATAATCAATAATTTGAAATTCGAAATATAAAGGAAGGTCATTTTGGCCGTAATACTTTACGATTGCGAAAGTTGGAATAACGGTGTATGACCCTGACAGTTAAGCACAAATTGCGTGTGGGCCGCGGTGGCTCAACGGTTAGAGCGCTCACCTCTGGCGCTTTGGTTCGTCAATTCAAACCCTGCTTGTGCCACGTCGGTTTTGTGGTGGGCAAACACCGTGTGCGTGAGTTTTCTCGGTGTTTTCACGTTTCCTCCCACTTTCTTCATTCCATCAATCATCCCACCATCATCCATTCGGCCTGAACCTAAAGACTTTAAAAATTAAAATTCAATAAATTACGAATGTTTGAAACTAAGGTATCGAGTAAAATATACGAATTAAGACGGGGTGATATGACCGGAGAATGGGAAAGACTGCATAATGAAACACTCCACAGAGACTATGATTCATCCGATATTATAAGAATAATGAAATTAAGAGAGCAAAGATGAACAGGCTATGTAGCTCGGATGAGAAAAAGGAAGACTATATTTCATCGTAGTTAGTCCGCTAGATGGGGAAAAGGCCGTTGGGGAGACCGAGACGTCATTGGAATGACAATGTTAGAAGAGATCTTTAAGAGTTTAGTGTTCGTAATTAAAATATGTTTGATCTTACCCAGGATAGAATCCAATGGGGAAAGTTCATTACTTCGGCGATGAACTTGCGAGGTTTGTAAACTGGCTGTAGTAAGGGAGGAGATATTCTTTGTATAAAAGTAGTGAATAACGAAGTATTTTGAGTATTCAACTTTTGAAGTAAGATGTAATCTACACGTATAACTATTTCCAAACCTATACCAAACATTCACTTATTTGGTCATCAGGAAGAAATATTTATCCAAAATCTATTAACTAAATATTTTCATATTCATGATTATACAAATTTAGTCATGATTACTAACATTTAGTGAATGTTGCTAAATAAAACTATCAAACATTCTTAACAAATTAATTTAGTAGTGCAGAAAAAAAAATCCGCTTTTTGTGCAGGAACTTGATTTTCTGAACGTTGGAAACTACTTAATTCCATTGAGGAAATTTGCTTCAGAATTGATTTTTCCTTTGTTTGAATCCAGTTCTTACATTGTGAATCGCAGTAAAAGAAATCCGTGTGACAGCAAGTAGCCTAAAGCGAGAAAATCCAATACCAAAAGCCTTTTCACGTAGAATGAATTGACACCATGATGATGGATGGAACAGTGGAAGTTAAATCCCGCGCAGAAGGGATCGAAGCTCTGGGGAAAAGTAAATAAAATCTTTGCTGGCCATCAAATGAAGCTGAAAAAATTGTCTCGAACGCGAAAAAAGCTATCTCTCAATATCATATAAATATGGAACGGCTGTGATCGTCTCACTTTTTCAACAGTGGGTCTTCATGCCTTTAATAGCATCTCATAAAGTGACGACGATGACCATACGTTTAGAGAAACACGTTAAAATCACACTCTCTAACGATTTATCGATGCTTTCTTAAAGCACGCTCTGAAAGTTGTAGGTGGATGTAACACAGTGACTTTTTCTGATTAAAAAAAGAAATGTTACAATTAATGTTGTAGAACGCAGTTTATCAGAAAGACGCCATTGGACTAGCTATAAATTTCAAAGTACTTATTATCTGTGACTCGTTGGTTCAATGTTTTCTTTGTATTACCTGCACAGAGAAAACTATTTATTTTTGTTTCCCCAAGATATGTTAAAATAGGGTCCAATAAAATTGTATTTCTTCTAAACAAAAGTTTGTTTAAACTACTTTGATTGACACTGGTAAAAAATATGATATAATTCAAGATTCGCACACGAGACGGACAAAGCTCGATGTGTTATATACCAGGCCACAATAACTTACCTGAAATACTTCGAGTTCTGCTGGTATAGGAAATACTGTTAGAACTAAAAATGTCCAACATTAAAATTACACAGAACCTCACAACTGCTTTACAATGAGGCTGCACGTATAAGAATTAATATCAACAACTCATTAAAACGATTCTTCGCATAATACAACAATAATCTGGACAATAAATGCATTCCAAAACTCATAATCGGCTGTGTTTACTAAGATTCGTATTTGCTTCATGTTCACAAATAACTGTTTCAAAATAATTTCTATGCTATTCATTTGTTTATCAGAAACACATGAAATATTCAGAAATAACAAGTTTCAAATACAACGAATATTCTAAAATGATTAACCGAAATTCTACGTTGGTAATTGAGAAATAAAAGTAATCAATATCTATTCTTTGTTATATTAATGCTTATAACAAATCAAATTTCTAGCTAGGTTTTAAGTATACAGTAATAGTTGACACTTGCTAAGTGGTGGCCTCGTAAATTAACAAGCAGCGTGGTGGACTCTCAAGCCAAGGGGTATGAGTTGAAGCCTTAGTCAGGTTTTATTGTTTTTCCTCTTGCTGTTTGTTTGGACCCTATTTTAAAGTTTTCAGTCGAACGAAAACAAATATTATTCTCTGTGTGTAGCAATCAAAACTACAACCAACAGCACTTTGCATCTATTCGGATACATCTTTTATTTTAATAATTAATTAGTGAACCATATCAGCTTTCCTTTAAACATTGATTGATAAAATAAATTTAGAAGATTAGAATGTGTAACTGGTGCACCTTACAACCAAACTACTTTCTAAACCTAAATGAAATTTTAAGCTTTCATGACGATTTTTCATAATAAAAGATTTTCTTAAAGTGTTTCGTCATCTATTTATTAATTTATTGTAATATCTTACAATTGACATCCTCAGAAATATTATGAGGGCATTTTAAAATTAGCTATTGCTGACGTCCAAACTTGATTTAATTTGTAACTGTCATCTTTGTTGAAGTTCTTAGATACAGTTGGTAACCTTTGTTAAACTTTATTTTATATGGGCCAGTCTAGTAACTTTGACTTCGACCCGTCACGATTCGACCCTGGACACCTAGTTAAAATCCACAAACATCCATGACCCTGGCGGGAATCGAAGCCGCAACCTTCGAGTCGCTAACCTAACGCCTAAAACCATACGGCAACCCGGTCGGTTCTTAGACACAGTTGTATTTTTTTTAATTTTTTTAAGAAAAAGTGATCTTTTCTTGGTTGTTCTTTTAAACATTTCCAGCCGTATTCAGAGACTTTTTTGACTAACGCTGTATTCACGAGTGACTAACAGCTGACAAGGTGAAGTCGCATTCAAAAACGAATTTTGTGTGCTAGTTAGTAAACTATAGTTAGTTAGTCTATAGTTAGTAAACTAGTAGTTGCATGCTTAAACAAGGGGAAGCTCTAGTTTTGCGTTGTAATAATGACATACTCGGAACTTTTGAGGAAAGAAAACAAGGAAATAAGATAAATAATCGTAATTACTTGGCGGAAAAGTGAATATATTTTCCTGCACAACACATTCCAATAAATTCCACAAAAAAACATCTTATTAACTATTACACTAGTACAAAAATGACTCAAATAGGTGGAACGCATGCTTATTTTGTAATGCTACTAATACGTGTTGAAGTGTATTGTTACACCTAATGACATTGTGGCGCACTTGGTTAAGATACGTTAATTTTAATTATTTGATTTTTAGAGTCGGTGGTTCGAGCCCTGTCGAAGAAATTATATATATATATATTTGCTTTCACTAAATTCAGTAGTAACTTGAATGTAATAGTTAAAAATAAAACTTTTGCATCTTACATGATTTCTTACTATGTTACATTCAAATTGAATTCAAGCACTACGGAAATTTACGTTGTAACCTATGCGAAATTTAACTACTGAATGGGAAAATAGCTTACATGAGTTCAAACCACTTGTGTCCCTAAGTAGAAATATTCGTCTAGAACCGAAGTTTCCTAAACGTTTTAAATAAATTCAGATTCAAATACCAAGTTGAAATACTGAATTGAAGCTTTAAAAAATCCAGTGTCGTCGTAAATCACATTGTACAATGATGCCAAGGAATTATGTATTTTCTACGAAATGTTCTACCTTTCATATCTGGGGTTTATATGTTGAAGGTTGACACGGACATAAATAGTATTCCTTTCGTAACGAGAATGAATTTGTTTTTCCATTTCAAGCATATGCTCTAATCTAGAATGAAGATAGGGACTATCTATACGACATAAGAAAATAAACACTTACCATACCTTGATACTAAGCAATGTTCAACTGAATGGACAACATTATAAATAGAAAGACAGATTCGACATCGCCTTAATAAAACCACTTCTTAGCATTAGATATACATCCAGTCGGGTGTTCTTTTTCTGTATTGGATCCAGGGATTCTTCCAGACATTCGTTAATGGAGGTGTCCTCTTATAAATCGAAGAGCACACCCACTTTTACGTTTAGAAATCAATATAAATCCTGCAAAACTCTACTTACAACCCCTTTATATACCCCTAAACTGAAAATTCTGGCAGAATTCCCGATGCGATCGTTCCGAGTTTAACGACCGGTTCATTGAAATAATGTTACAATAACGCAGATATTATACTAACAATTATTTGGTTAGGTTAGGCAAATTCTGGTTCTCACGGTGGCATGCGTTTTGCGACCCGTGTGTTTTGCGGACCTGAATACTGATTCATATTTAAATGCAAATGTTGTGCCTGTTAGCACTAATAACTAGATTAATACTTTTTGTCTCTTCATACACGTAAGACGCATGTATATTTGTGGTTACTTACAGGTAGCTTAGGTTACTAGTTTCATCTGGGGAGGCAACAAAATTCATTTTGGAAGATATCAGAATTGCGTGGTGTAACCGAAGATAACCCTGGAGAAAATCCTCAGTCATGATAGGCTGCCACTGAGATCATTCACAGGATTTTCTGATTGTTGAGCCAATGTTCGACCAACTGAGCTGCGGCCGCTCACTTTCACTTCGTTGTTTTTTCATTTATGTTACTTTCACCAGTTTTCAACATTGACAAATTGCCTCGGTAAACATATTTTATATCTACGGACATTGATTCTTATAGATTAATTCTGATTTGTAGTTTTCGTTCCATGTTCGTGAAAACACGTGCTACTATCTATTCTCTTTAAATAAATTGGTGTTATTTTATGTATTGCTAAGTGTCAAATAACTAATTTATACATTTTACATTGTATAAACCCTTCAGGATGCTAGGAGCTATGTTCGTCACATTGCTGATGATAACCCTCGGCGAGCACTATTTCAGGGTAACACTTACTTAAGGTAACACTCGATATTTGTACCCTGAAACTGAAGACAACCCTATAATCCATAAGTGATGAAAGTATTAACAACTTTCTGATATATCCGCCCATTGGTGCACGATCAATAAAATATGTTGGCATCACTCACAACTGGTATCGTTCTTAAAATTACTTAGATGCAGTACAGATTGTATCTGTTCTAGTAGTCTACCTGTTGCAGCCAAGTTTGGCGTAGATACGGTCAAAATTTTCGAAATTGGTTGGCAAGAATTACATATCTACCTAAGTTACATTGCAAGCCAACCAAAATTAAACAAAACAAAAAACAACTTTCTGCTCTACTTCTGGAAACAGATATAACCAAATTGTCTTCTCTTTATTCTGTTTGCACAGTCGAGTAATAGGTTCCGAAGAAAGCGGAGCTCGTGCTACTTGTTGCAGCAGATGTGTTAACAAAGACTGACAGCAAGTTCACCAAGTTAAAAGAAAACTAAAGTAAATAAAGTTAAAACCCTCCATTTGAGCCACATATCGATCTCAAAGTCTTTTTATAAGGCTTTTTAGGACCAAAATCTGAGGTCGCTTTAAGGGACCACTGGGCTTATCTGGCATATGCCTTGTCTCACTCCACGTCAAGTACAACTAGTCATCAAAAGACTCCACAATCGTAGAGCTGCGGGACCTGACAGAATTTCTCCAGAAGCGCTAAAACATCTGCCAAGGAAAATGCTAGTCTTGATTACTCGTATTTTTAATGCAATTCTCCAACATGGTTACTTTCCACCCCAATGGAAACTAGCAAGAGTGGCAACCATACCCAAGCCCGGCAAAGACCTACTCTATCCACAAAACTATCGACCAATCAGTTTGCTCTGCACTATTAGTAAAGTGTTTGAACGATTAATTCATATCCGCCTAACCGAACATGTACAAGCTCGAAATTTAATACCAAATCACCAATTCGGCTTCAGAACTAAACATGATAACACTGCACAACTCGTTCGCGTGGTCGAAGAAATCACACTTCAGTTCAACAATCGAGGCCACACCATTGGTATCTTCTTAGACACCTCTAAAGCATTCGACCGGGTTTGGCATAAAGGACTACTTTATAAATTAAGCATTCTAGGATTCCATGATCAATATCTCCGTTTACTACAATCATACCTACAACATCGTAGCTTCTATGTCAATTACCATTGTTACGATTCCACCATTCACCCAATAACAGCAGGAGTTCCTCAAGGATCTATATTAGCACCGTTACTCTTTAATTTGTATACCTCAGACATACCGACTCATCTTCATACTAAATTAACTACCTTCGCTGATGATACCGCCATCTTTACATCTTCCCGTAATCTCCGTTACTCACATCTCTACGCACAACGTCATCTAAATTCTATAGAAACATGGACCACGAAATGGAGAATGAAATTAAATGCAGAAAAAACAACCGTAGTTCATTTTTCCAAAAGATACACAGGCATACTACAACCACTCAAGTTTTTAGGCATCCAACTTCCATATAGCACTTCAGCAAGATATCTTGGAGTTGAACTTGAGCGTACCTTACTATTTCAGCCACATCTGAAAGCAGTTGCCACCAGAGCTCTAACTAGGCTACTAGCACTCTATCCGATCCTCCACAGTCGTGAACTAACGCTGAACGCAAAATTAAACGTATACGTCACGATGATTCGCTCCATTTTAATTTACGCTGCTCCTGCATGGCAACATGTAGCGAAATCTCACCTGCTATAACTACAACGAATCCAAAATCGCGTTGCTAGAATGATAACTGGACATAGCAGAGATACAAGAATCACTCAATTGCATGAAGATCTGTCATTACCATTACTCACAGAAGACATTGACACCAACTGTCGTAGCATTCTGGAACCGCATGATCACCTCTCCTTACCCTACGTTACATACCATTGGAACCGCACAACCCTTCCGACATACCCATTGAGTGCCTCATCCCACATAATCCTACTAATAACAACGTCGATTATCTGTCATAAATTCATGATCAATCATCTTTTTATGGAAGGACTTTTAACAACTGGCCTCACTGATTATCTTAAACATCTTAGCCTCGCTACATAATATTCCCTTCCTCCAACCTCGTTAAAAATAACTTAAATAATACACGATTGTAAATAATGACTTAATTAACGTTTTGCAAATTATGACTAAACCAAAATCACTTTTCTACAATCATTGCCTTAGGGAAGCGACAGTTGCTCCCTAATCACTACCGATTTAACATTCATCTCGCCAATTTCAAATCATTTGGAAGGCATGAGCAAAATGCTCGAAACTTCACATTCCACCCCGTCATTTACTCTGACTGACTGACTCCGACTTGGCCATGTCGGACCCCCCCCCCCCCCCCCCCCATCCCTCCCACCAGTGTAGCTAGTGACGCTACTATAGTCCCAAATGCTAATACCATGCATAACAATCAGCAACATGCTGAAGTCAGTGGTAACTCTGACAAAAATCGCAGAAAAAGTGCTGCTTCTCTTGCAGCCCACCCAATTTTTCAGACAGGTACATACAATTTCCGTATCCAAAACCCTGAGTATCACGTAATCCCTAATACTAACCTTGTTAGGTAAATCAAAAATACCCATGATCCTACCCTTCCCACTACAAATACTCGTGAGCAAGAAGAATTTTCTGCTGATGAACAGGAAAAGAGCTTATACAAGGAGCTTTTGATATTGACTGCAGATCAATTTCCTGATATTCATACTGCAAACAGCACAAATCGTAAGCAACAACGTACCAATCCAAATGCGATTTCACCCAGTGATTCTGAAACAGATATGGAAGTTGAAGGTTGGACAAAACCCCGACATACTGCCAAAGTGCGTAAATTACAGAATGCTAAAAGTCAAATATCAATCCAAAATCGCTATCAACCATTGAATAATACTGGAGATAACCCTACAGAAAATCCTAAGGTGCATTTCGTCAAGCCGTCACCTCTCTATGTATATGGAATTACCAACAAATTTCAATTTACAAAGACGTTGACCGCAGTCTGCCAAGAAAAACCTCAAATTACACATTCTAAGTATTATGTAAGATTCCAACTTAAACAGAAATCTGATTTTGATAAAGTTCTTGCCTACTGCCAACAGCAAAAATACCAACACTCAACCGAGCTCACAAAACAAGAGCGCCCATTCAAGGCCGTTATCAGAAAATTGCCGATCGACACGCCTGTACAGGATATCCTGGATGATTTACGCGAACAAGGCTACAATGCTATTGAAGTCACACAAATGTTTGGCAAAAACAAAGGAACTCAAGAACGTATTCCTTATCCGTTATTCTTAGTCTCTTTACCTAAAAGCACCGATATCAAAGCAATCTATGATCTCCATTATTTGTTGAGCTGCCGAGTTCAAGTTGAACAGCATCGACCTCCTGAGATACTACAGTGCTTCCAATGTCAGCGATTAGGTCATTCCAGAAAAACGTGCTTTTGTGATCAAGTTTGTGTTAAGTGCGGACAAGGCCACCTCACCAGTGAATGCACTAAGCAACCTGATACTCCGGTACATTGTTCAAACTGTGGCAAAGATCATCCAGCTAACTATCGTGGCTGTCAAGTCTTCAAAAAAGCACTAGAACAAAGGAATCAAACAACTTCTTCTTCTGAAACAAAAAATACCAAAATTTCCACTGCAAATTCTACTAATAATCAATATAAAATTCCTGACACTACTAAAACTCCTACGCTGCCTAACAAAAACAGTTCTTTTGCACTCAAAGTTCAAGATTCATCAAATAAGAAATACTCACAGCAGTCAGCTACTGAAACAAATTCAGACCAACAACCTACAGCAACAACTGATGACACTGAATCTTATGCTCTGACATTTTCCACTTTTGCTGCACTTGGAACTACTCTCCAGACAATATATGATCTTTTTAAAAGACCTTTTCAAGGACTTAATGTTATGAAGATTCTCACACGGGTACAACAAGGTTTAACTAAGATACCACTTGATGCTGGATTATTAACTACCCTCTCAACTGTCGTACAAATCATTGTCTCCATTGTTGATTATGGCTCCGAATAAATTCAAAACTGCACGTCACTTACGAATTGCCTTCTTCAATGCCGATGGAGTATTTTCACAAAGCCAACTTCTTCAATATTTTTCAAAATAATACGATATAGATATTTTTCTTCTTAACGAAAGTCATCTTCAACCATTCCATAAACTGAAATCTCGTAATTACAACATCTTTCGTACTAATCGCTTAGGATTAAAAGGAGGCACTGCCATCATTTTTAAAAACTATCTTTCCGCTGATCAACTTACTCTTCCTAACTTACAATTTATTGAAGCCACTGGAATCAAATTGCACACCCATGATTCTGATATCAATATCATCGCAGCCTACAAAGCACCTAAAACTCCACTCAACATTGATGACATTCGTCATTTAAGCGCTTTAGGACCTAGAGTCTTAATAAATGGTGACCTAAATTCCAAGCACTCGCTTTGGAATTCTCAAAACTCAAATCCAGCTGGAATCGTCCTCCACAGTGCTTTACCATGCCTTGATGTCACGACCATTGCACCAACAGAACCTACTTATTTTCCAAAAAAATGGCGGCAGACCCGATGTTCTGGACATGGCTTTACTAAAAGGAATTGCTGTCATTGATGGGCCTCATTATATATCAGCTTTAAACTCTGATCACATCCCTGTTATTACTGACATTCATCAACTTCACTCTGTTGAAAACCGTCAATTACCGCCAATTTTCACTACTGACTGGGACCGCTACTGCCAACTCATCACTCGAACTACTGATCCTAGGCTTCCACTAAATTCTTCTGATGACATTCATGCAGCTGTTGAGACAATAACCACTACCATTAAATCTGCCTTACATCTCACTACCACCTCCACTCGTCAACCACCTTCTGCATTTACCATCTCTCCAGAACAATTAAGGACACATGCTCTCATTGAACTCAAACGATGGCTACGCAAAAAATGGCAGACCACCAGACAACCTCTGTACAAAACTCTTTGGAATCAACTTTCACGTCGAGTAAAATTTCGCCTTTAGCGGATTGCAGCTAATAATTGGTCACTCAAATTACAACTCGCTAAACCTAATCACGAATTCTGGACCTTAGTCAAATCTTTCACTAAATCTACTCCTAAAACAATCAATAGACCTTTACAGAGTTTCCAAGGACTCGTCTACACTGCTAATGACAAAGCTGAAGCTCTCGCCGATCATTTAGAAACCCAGTTTATGCTTAATGCCGAACCATATGATGAACATACAATAACCACAGTTCATCGTTATCTGCGCTCCAAATCTTTTGATCAGCCTTTTGATCCGTCAACTCTCATCACTCCTCGCGAAGTGCAAACAGTCATTTAGAAATTACATACTCGTCGTGCTTCTGGACCTGATAAAATATCTCCCACTGCTCTTAAACGTCTACCTCGCAAGATGATAGTACTCATTACCAGACTTTTCAACGCCATTCTGCAACACAGTTACTCCCCTTCTCAGTGGAAGATTGCTAAAGTAGTGACAATACCGAAGTCTGGTAAGGATTTACTTTATCAGCAAAATTATCGGCCAATTAGTTAACTCTCCAATTTGAGCAAGGTTTTTGAGAGACTACTTCATGCCCGTCTCACAAAATATATAGAAGAACAAAAGTTAATACCTGATCACCAATTTGGATTCCGTTGAGCCCATGATACAACTGCACAACTCGTCCGAGTGGTTGAGGAAATTACCTTACAATTTAATAACAAAGGACACACCATAGGAATATTTTTCGATACCTCTAAAGCTTTTGATTGTGTCTGGCATCGAGAACTCTTATATAAACTCAGCAAAATGGGCTTTCATGACCAATATCTTCGTATCTTGCAATCATACTTACACAACTGCAGCTTTTATGTCAATTATCACGGCTATGATTCTGTTACTCATCCTATCACCGCTGGAGTACCTCAAGGATCTCTTCTTGCACCGTTACTTTTTAATTTATATACTTCAGATATTCCAACCCATGTTCACACCAAATTAGCTACCTTTGCTGATGACACTCTGGATAGAACTCTATTATTTCGTCAACATCTTAAAACTGTCGCTAGTCAAGCTCTCACTCGTCTCCTTGCATTATATCCAATACTTCGCAGCCGTGAACTTACAATTGAAGCTAAACTGAACACCTACATCATGATGATTCGTTCTCTTTTGACATATGCTGCCCCTGCATGGCAACATGCAGCACAAACTCACCAAGTACAACTTCAACGTATCCAAAATCGAGCAGCTAGGATGATCACAGGTCATAGCAGAGACACACGAATTGTACAACTTCATGAAGATTTGTCTCTTCCCATGCTTAAAGATGCTATTGATTGTCAATGCCGTTCCTTTTGGAACCGTGTCAACAACTCTCCTTATCGTACCTTGAACACCTTGGGCACTGCCCAACCAGTCCGTCATACTCACCGTATGCCCCATTCCAGATAACCACTCCATCCACAACACAGACCACCTGTCTGAAACTCACGATTAACCATTCCAACTCCAATTCATGATCACTACTTTTTATGGAAGGAAATTTAAATCCAACTCAGCCTTACTGATTTACTTTACCATCGTAGCCTCGCTTAATACAATTGCTTTCCTTTCTCCTCGACTTGTCAACTATGCCTCCACCTCATTTTCGACTTACATTCACTGTCTTAGGGATGCGATAGTTGCTCCCTAATCAATTCAATTATTAAAATTCCATATCACGCCATAACAATCACATGGAAGTCATGAGCTTTTAGCTCGAAACTTCACAGATTAAAAGTCATTATTTTTCTGCGATTTATTCTGTTTAGAAGCAACACAAGTAAAAGAGTATTATATTAAAAATGAGGCAAGACAAGAAAAACATTATTATGTTGCAAAATTGAGTAAAGTTGGAATCATTTTAGAATTCAAATGAAAAGTTATCTTTTGATAAAATTTTACATGAAATATGATAATGAACTGTATATTTAGAAACAAATTAATATCTACGTGGATTTTTACGCTAATCAAGACTTACCACAGTTAAATATTTCAGACGCATACTTTCAATATAAGGTTTAGTAACTGATTACAAATAATTTCAGATTCAAGTTAACTGAAAACAATTATTCTATTCCAGAAATGTCATTTACTAGAAATTATTAACGATGTGATTTCAGATTTTAGATCCTCAAGACAACCTCTCAAAAAACTTTATAGTATCAAAATTACTTGAAAATGGTACACAATATTAAACTCAGAAAAAAATACTAACAAGTTTTATTTAGACTATAATGATAATGATAATAGTAATAATAATAAATTTTAAATAAGTGCGTTTGGATTGACTACAGCATCACAATTATCGGATGAATATTTATGGTGGAAAGCCTTTGCATTTTTAGAGTGATGTTGAACCATACCATATTGTTTAAATTAGAATCCATTTGAAAAGTGTATGCACGTAATTCCGTTTCCAAACTCTCTTATCAATAATACTTTTACAATAAAAAGTAAATCTTGGCTTTACAGTCTGCAGATACTTGCGGACATTTACTTGTAGATTACAAGTGTAGACGACTAACTGTTATTTCGAGAAACAGAATCACTAATAATACTAGTCACAATGTGATACTAGTCCGTGGACTTGTAGCTAGTATTTCACAACGGTAAGCTTGAGAAACAGTAACTTGTGAAGCGAATTGATGTTAATAGTGTACAGACTAGTAATATTGTTCCTAAAGTTCTGAGAAACCGACCGCTGTGAGCAGTAATGATATTTCTGGAGATGTAGCTTCAGCTAAGAACATTAATCCAGTGGAACAATGTCAGACTACTGAGTATTTAAAGTAAGTAACAGAGGTTCGAGACCTGTTCTTACCAAAGATATTTTTACAAGGCAAAAGTGAACAATCGTATAGACACTACTCTTCGTGAACGTCGAATACTAATAAATGTGGAAGCAGCTAGTCGAATTCCCTTTGGTAGGAACGTCCTTGTAGAAAAAGAAGACGACGACGAATATTGGTTGGAAGATGCAAAATAAAGTATTTGTGTGTTAACAGTGCAAATACGAAGAAGTTATTGACCTGAAGCGTCCAGTTTTCTTGTACTTCTTTATCACAGAACAACTGTAACATGTGTTGAAAAGATTTTTAGAAACGAAATGTGTGGTGCAGTGGTTTCGTCTTGACCTTTCATTCTGATGACCCGAATTCGATCCCCAGTCAGCGCCGTATTTTTTGCGACTAAAATGATACCTTCAACTATTTACAGAACTCTATCAGAAATTCTCCTTGGGTTTGAGAGAAAAGAAGCATCACTAGCTAGAATCAGAAAGTAAACCGTGTGTTTGCGTTTGTTGTTTAGGATAATAATACATCAATGTAGTTTCAAGGTTTCCATTGATCTTTCTCTATCCTTTTCCCTTTTTTTTATTTCCATGACTTCGTCAATTCCTTTTTTTCTCTTATTCATTCCTTCTTCTACACACACTCTGTGTCATTATGTGAGTGTATCTGTGTGTGTTTATTCTATCTCTGCAGATTATTATAAACATTAGTTTATTCGTGTCGTGAGGAAAATTGCCCGGAACTACTTCAGTCAGGATAGATGATCGTACTAAAACCTTTTTATTGCTAAGCAAACGCTATAGCAACTGAGCTACGCCCACTCGATCTATCTCGGTCTCCAAATATATCCATCAACACGGCATTAAGAAGTAATATGCCGATTAACAGAGCGACAGGTTTATATATTATACTCGTTGGGTTTGCATCTTATCTATAGCTTTTAGGCACCTATGGATCACTCCAAGATAAGATTTTGTGAAATGCATTAGGGAGTCTGCCAGGTCGTAAAGTGAAGGTACCATCCCGGTACATGCCTGGTGTGGCTGAGAAAAACACTGGGAAATCCTAAGTTAGGACAGTCAGCCGCTGGTACCGAACCGAGGACCTCCCGAATTCGAAACCAACACTCTCCAAAGTTCGATATGTTGGCCGTTTGGAACAAAACATACTCATATCTACGGTTATCAAACGCAAGCACACAAACAAATATTTTTCTGGAAAGAGAAAGATCTTAATTTATCTAAGATATTCTCCATATGATGCTCAAAGATTCACACTTTTATTTGTATCTGTTGAAGATTTATATATATATATATATATAATTTACTATAACTTAGCACGCAACATATTTTGTGTATTTTGCTAACATCTTCTTTGTATAATATCAACATAATATCAGAAATTATAAAGCATAAATATCGTTCCCCATTTTTAAGAACTGATAGAAACAGACGTTTTGTCTTGTCTTTCGTGCATAACGTTAGTGTTCTATGGAATACTCGATTCATTAAGAAAGAAATAATTACCCAGCAACCATAGGTTTCAGCGTTCACTTTCGATTCTCCGTGTTCGGTAAGCATCTTTTCTACTGGACAATATAAATTACGTCTTTCATTAAATTTCAACTAATGGCCCAACTAAATTAAAATTGCTTTAGGTTCCCTGTTTTGCTGTTTCAAATGCGATCTCTTTTCTTTTTTTTTCATTCTTTCCTACATACTACAAGAAACCATAAATATCTTTCCAGAAGTCAGAACATGCGATAATGATTTCTCTTAAAGAAAAGAAAATTACAACCCTTGCTCGTTCACGCACACACTCTCAGAATCACATATCGTCCCCTTCTACGTCAATTGGGTGGCCTATCTTCTAGGCTTAGAGAAAAATCGTGTATAATAAAGTCATGTAAAGATTATATTGGCCATGATAGTACATAAAAAGTTTTCGAAAAGAAAATGACACTTACGTTCTAAAGTCTAAATTACATTGTTCATAAAGTTTGTTATTTAATGGTGTTAAATTTTGACTTCAGAGTTTAGTCCAACGGTCGGCAACTGGCGGACCGCGGAAGATCAAAAACTGGACCGTCAAATTTTTTTGGAAGTATATATTACTCAAGTAAATTATTTATTATTAAAATATATATATATATTTCTGTAGATAACAATACGTTTAAACCTTGTCATATTTATAGTATTTTACAAGTAATTGCGTGACTGATATGAGTTCTTAATGGTTAGTAGGTAGATTAAATACATAGCTATGCTATGTAGCGCAGGAGAGTGCGCTGTAGAGCGGGGGCGGAAGGGAGAAAGCTGGCCGGCCGGCACAGCATGTTATGTCGATCCACATAAAAGCTCTGTACACCCGAAGGTAACACAAGAATTTTATTTAATGAAATAGGAAATTTTATAAATCGATCCCCGACTCTGGAAACCTTTGAAGCCTCTTTTAATCGAAACAGGCATATTCTTTTTAACACGTTTTTTGTGCTTGTAACTCGAAATAAAGCTTAACGCCACTCTATGAAACTTTGAAATGAAATCACAATTTTATCTTTTGGACGGGTGTATTCATCGGCGACGACCTGTGACATGGAAGCGGCTCTTTTACGGTGCGTCGGCACGCGCTTTGTGCCGGGTGGCGGAATTTTTATAAAGAACGAATCTAAATAAAACAGACAAATTTTATCGTCTTTTCGTCAGTAGTTGTTGCGATCTCGCATGGAGCTGTTATCAATTTATTTTGTTATTGGTGAGGCTTATAACGTTATTTTTATCAATATGGATCCTAAAAAGTGTAAAGTTGATAGTGAAAATAGGAAGTTTTTGACTGAGTGGACTGAACAATATTGTTTTACGCTGCCTGATAGGCCTGGAGCTGTTCCAGTTTGCCACATATGCAACAAAACTGTCGCTCTTCTTAAAAATTTAAAGCGACACTACGAAACAACTCATCAGCAGTTCCATAAAAACTTTCCTCTGGGTAGTGAAGCTCGTCAAGAATAACTCCAGGCATATCTAGCTTGTTACAAAAAAAGCACGGCCTTACTAAATCGCTCTGTAAACGAGCAAGAAAAATCTGCAGAAACAGCGTTTCCCGTGTGTTGGACGCTTAATAAACACCAGAAGCCATTTTCAGACTCAGAGATAGATAAACCATGTATGTTGGAAGTGGCCGCAGCACTTTTTGAAGAGAAAAAGGATATTGTTGCCGCAATTCAAGGTATCCCGTTGTCGGGAAGAAGCAATACAATAAGAAGCGAAATTTTGGCTGCTGCCAACAAAAGTAGTTTGCTTTAACTTCTGCAGAATGCGCCTAACTACGCCATAGCACTTGATGAATCATGTGACATTGTTGATGAAGAACAAATGGCTACTTTCGTGCGATTTTTGGACATTGAAAGTAAAACATTTAGGGAAGAATTGCTAACAATACTGCCATTTAAAGGCAAGACTCGCGGAGAAGATTTATTCAAGACTTTTTATGACTTTATAACAAAATCAAACATTAGTTATGATAAAATGATGAGTGTTTCAACTGACGCGGTCCCAGCGATGATCGGCAAAGAAAAGGGACTAGTAAAGAGAATCAAGGATAAGAATGCTGGGCTATTATCTTATTAGTGCATAATTCACCAAGCAGCCCTTTATGGAAAACTTAGTGCCACTCTGAAACAAGTAATGGACAGCTTGATCAAGCTGATTAATTCTACGAGGTCTCGTTCTGCTCTTCAGCACAGACAGTTCAAAGAGTTTCTATCTGAGTGTGATTCGGTGCATTCTGACTTACTGCAATACAACAATGTTCGTTGGTTAAGTAAAGGTCAAGTGATTGAACGTTTTTGGCAAATAAAAGAAGAAGTAACCTCCTTCTTAGATAACTTGGATACACAAGAAGCAAGGAAGGATTTGTAGTTCCTAGCAAACGAGCGCAATATGCTAGCTGTGGCTTTCCTGAAAGACATTCTCAAATATTTAAATGCGCTCAATACCGAGCTACAAGGAAATGGGAAATTAATGTGTGATCTGATACAAAGTGTGTCTTCATTTTGTCGCAAGCTGGATATCTTTGAAAAAGACATTGCAAGTCAAGAATTTATTCACTTTCTAACAATTATGGAATATAGAAATAATTCTGAAATAGACATTGCAGTGTTTTCAAATTTTATGTCAGATCTTAGGAAGGAATTTGCAGCAATGTTCTAAGACTGCGCAGAGATAGAGAAGCTGTCGCGATTCTTAATATCGCCTTTTGAAGTTTCTCCAGCTGAAGAATGGACCGATGTGGCTGCGAAGTTGTTCCGCCTTTCAAAGCCTTTATTTCAAATGGAGATAACAGACTTGCATGAAGACATTTCCTTGTAAACGTATAAAACTTCATCCGCCGAAGAATTTTGGAGTAAACATATCCCAGAAAAATATGGAAATTGCAGAAAAGTAGCCATTTACCTGGCTACTATGTTTGGTTCCACATATGTTTGTGAAACTTCATTTTTAAAAATGAATTTTTTGAAGAACCAATATCACTGAAGATTAACGGCCGTTCACCTTGAAGACACTCTTCGCATAAGCTACTCACCGCGTGAACATAACTTTAAAAAACTGGCTCAAGATCGCAAATGTAATTTCCCCCATTGATTTTTAAATACAATGATACATATATAGGCATAATTTTTGTGAGTGAAAATTAATATAAAAAATTAGTAAGGAATATGAGTTTTTCTTTGGACCTCGATAAAAATTTTCAAAAGTATCCGGATCCCACCTAAAATTACTTGCCGGCCCCTGGTTTAGTCCATTCTTTTGTACTTGTTACATAAAGTCTAGTTATAATCAATAATTTGTATATGCCAAAGTCTCCCTTGTGATTTCTAAAACACCGTTAATGTCTATTTTGCATTCCAATGTATAAATTACAATTAGTATCTATGATAGATTATGGAAAGCACACACTGTTATGCATGATCATATGGAGAGCTGTTTGGTAATCATTCGTGCTATTTCCTTGAAGAATTTGAAATTTGTGAAAGGGAAATCTCATTATGTGAAATCTTTCTAAAGCAAGGAAACCGTAAATTTAGAGCATTTATTGACAATATGAGTACCCACTTCGTCTCCTGTTCATTATTAGCAAGGAGAATTAACCTTTCAGCAAAGGGGATCAACCACTGGAAGGAATTTTGTTTCATCCCCGTCTCAAAAGCCAGTGGTCCGTAAAATTATATTAAAGACTAGTTTGCAGAAGTTCATTATACAACTCTATTCAACTCAACAAAATGCTGCACTGCTGAGAGTCACTGTACTTTGTTTAGTCAATGTTTTTTCAACGGTTTTACATTCAGAACCTAATAAATTTATATTGGATTATAATTACGTTTCTTGTAGAATTCTTTTCTTGCCAACAGTTAGAAAGCATTCTCTTAGATCTAAAGCATGACTATTCTCTTTCTACAGTTTGTGGGAACAAGAAATTCACTACATATTATATTAAACATCCTTTAAAGTTGCAATTTACAATAAAACATTAGATGGTTTTATTTAATATTACCGGTAATAAGTATTTGCAGTATAAACCAGAAAACTAGTATGTTTATTATTTTTATTAAAATTATCTACTAGTATGTTTATTAAAATTATCTACTTATCCCCCTAAATAAACTCTTCATGCAAGATATTTAAGGAAGAAGAATTCCTTATTCATTTTCTGTTTAAAATATAAATATAAACACAAAGTGTCACCCTTGGTATAACATGAAACGGATCATACCTTGGAACTGCTATGGTTAACTACGGTACTCTTTTCTCCATTAATGTTTCTTCTCACCATACTGGTTGCGCATATGGTTGCCATAGACCCCTACGTCCCGGTTTTCCGGGAGAGTCGCAAAAAATAAATTCAGCACGCCTATTTTGTCCCGGTTTTGGGTTTTCCTCTCAAATGAGATATTTTGCACTGCAGTTATCTCCTTTTTCTTACGCTTCGAAGTCGGCTCCGCAAAATTGCTTCATTGCTGGAACTTCATAAACAGCAATGGCAGTACTGTTGTCGTTCGCTACATGTAAGGCTAATTTAAAGTACCATTGTTCGGTCCCGTGAGGCACACTTTTCTTTTAATCAAGCGTTTTATATGGATAAAACGCTTTAATACATATCTTTGGAAGTAAAATTCTTTATCGGTGTTTGTGTAGAATGAAGACAATGCTCTTTCTTATTTCACTCTGCTGATATAAGAAGTATTTTCCTAATGCCCAAACACAAATGTTCATTTCAGAAGAAATATTCACAGGAATGGTCATTTACAAAACAAGGAAGAAATGACCATCAAGTGATATGTAAAACTGCAAGTTAGGTTGGTTCGATTTTTTTTTTTCAAAATTCGATTGAGCGGGGTGCGGAAAAGTTGCCTTTTGGGTAATGGTAGTTCCGTTCACTATTGGAGATTTTTCGGTCAACTCCTTCCTTTGCTGCACGGGAGTTGAAGTTTCCTTTGCTGTGTTTATTCAATCCGCATAACACAATTTTCTATAGTTCGTAATTCGATTGAGCAGTGTGCTCAAAATTTGCCTGTGGTCGATAGTAGTATCTTGATATTTTTTTTTACTTTATGGTCAACTCTTTTCTTTGCCGAAAGGGGACTGAATTTATACATTCATATGCTTTTGGTTAGGCAACCCGCATAACACGATTTGTGTTTCTTAGTTTATGTCTGCTCTAATGTTTTATCTTAAGATAAATTGCTAAAACGTATTTCCATGAAAACTTAATTCGATCTAAACATTCGCGCTGAAAAAAATAACATATGATTGTTAATAAGTAGAAATAAGATTTCCTAGAAAATGTATGCAGTAAGAAACCTTATAGTTACAATTGTAAAGCATATTTTAACAGAAAAACTTGAACAAACATTAAGAAATATTTTAGGGAAGAAACCTCATGAATATTAAGAATGTGTAAGCAACATTTCTGAGCGAAGTCACTTGATAAATGAAATTTCTTACAAGGGGAGGAACATGAAAAGTTTCACGGATGTGATAATATATATTCATATAGTCAAGTACCCTTGTAAATGCCTTGAATGTAAAAAAAATCTTTTGTAAGAAATACGTCATGGATAATTCGAGAATACATCTCTCACAATTCTTACTTCAATTGTTATATGAGAACTCACACAGGAGAGAAACCCTATGAATAATGAGTTTGTAACAGCAAACGCCTTTATACACTGTGTATATAAGTACTGAGAACACGCATAAGAATTTATGAAGGAGAGAAAAAGCATACGAACGATACAGAGGGGAAGCTACGGTACCCCCTATGGACCTCCCCCCCAGAACTAAATGAAACTAGTATTTTCAGAAACTTCAAACTGCCCTGATTCACATTTAAAATGTTAACACAAGAAAAAAGTATTCCGAAGGGTCAAAATCCAATATGGCCGCCACCCACAACATACATTTTTTTAAACCATACCTGTGTTACTTAATTTTTTTTAGAGAAAACACTAATAGGAATGAAATTATGAAACATGCCTTGTTTTATTTGGTAAATAACAGACAATTAGTGAATAATATTGTTATGCGTATATTGGTCTACGTTTAGAAGAAAAAGAAGACGAAATCTAAAAAAAATCAAGTTTTTACATAATTTTCTGTTTCTCTTTTCCCTTACACTTACGCAACTGTTACTTGGAAGACAAATTTAGTACTAAAATATTTGGCAATTTATCCTCCATCAACATACAAGAATCTATGGTATTCACTTGCTTAGTTACGGAGAAAAAATATTATAAATAAAGTAAGGCAAATTTTGGCACAAAGCTTCAATTTACATGAAAAAAATATTTTGTAAAGAAAACATTGGTACATCGTAAGAATAAGATACAATGTATACATGTTTGACATACTCAAATTTCGAAAACAATTATTTCCTTCTCATAAGTACTTCTACAGGCATATTTGGAAGAAAATGTGACTGGCATCAGTTTTGTGAAGCTAAAAATTAATAGAAATTTCTCAGATGTACAAATACATAATCATACATTACGTAGGTATATATTTCCAGAATACTGTATAAATATGTTCGTATCCCTGCATTGATAAATAGTATGTTTCTCCATATTCAACATTGATAAATAACATGTTTGAATATATATTTTTTAAATTGATTATCATTTTCTGTGCATATGTGCACAAGAATTTGCTAATTAAGATACTGTGGTGATGACTTCTATGACTAAAAATTATAAAGTTATATAATTTGCTATTTATAAAGTTAGTTGAAAATATATATACTTTATAAAATGCATTAATTGATAACATATTTAAAGCAAAGAAATATAGAGTGATGCATGATAAATAATACATAGATTACATAATATATCATAATTAGACTACACAATCATAAGAATTTAAATAAGTAAAGTAATCTTTGCAAGTAAGTAATAATGAAGTGAATATGATTAGACAACGTTTTACATTATATAATGATGTGTAAACAAGCACTTGATAATATTTTTAATGAAAACATCCTACATAATTATTATATAATAAGTCTGAGAACATTAATTTCACAAACTTATAAGGTATATTTATATATACTTAGGTTATATTTATTAGTTTCTGTCAGTGCGTAATAATCGATTATCATTTTAAAGAAACTTTCAGGATCTTGTGAAAATTTACGTAGCGGAATGAATGCATTTAACTTAACAAATTACTTATTTATTGGATATACAATAAAAGAAGAATGATTGATTTTGATTAATTGTGTTCTCATTGGGAAATATCTTGAAAGAGAGACTGTAATCGTGGAAAGAGAATTATGGACATCATTAAGGTTAGTTTGAAACGAAATAATGGACTGCATGAAAATTTGGAAAGAGAAGGTACTATTCGGGTTCGCAGTGCGAATCCTTTCTCTTATCCTATCCCAGTCTGAGCCATAGATGCCTAAATGCCATAATTGAATCCAATTCAATTCAACACAAGTGGATCAAATGTGACGATGATGAATAGCTGAGTTTTCTACTTTGATCTGCTGTCAAGCACAACGGTCGTGTAAATAGTATTAGGATGCAAATTTATAAATCGTACTGCCATTATGTACATCGATTTACACTTTTCATAGTTAGTAATAAGGTTGTTCATGAAACAATTCCATACAGGTTGCTTGTTTAATCCACCAAGCCACATCAAATTAAAGAGTAAGTTGCTTCTTGGGGTTTCCGACAGTTTTTGAGTTAATTAAAAATCCTTAAGCACGTTATTAAGGCCAGTTCCTCCACTTTTCTTTGGGTTATAACGCAAAAGAATACCTTCAAGATTAAAAGAACGACTCTGAATTCGTTAACCTTTACCTGAGTGTTAGTACTGATACTAGCTTCACTATATTGGATCCCTTCCATAGCATGGAACATATTTAAATTATGCAGCGGGCAGATATTCATATCTGTGTTGTCAAACACACGCTGAAGAAACCTTTCACTATTAATTTTTGATAGTCCTGCACTAATGAGAGAGGTCATGTAAACATAAGTTTCATGGTATGATGCGCAGACTAATATGGATGATAATAGATTGAATAGATATTTTGATGCATATAAATGGTGAAGGGTTAATAACAGACTTGTTTGCATGGATGACATGAATAATTTTGGTCTTACAGTTGATATTATAGCATGGTATATCACAATGCACTTCCTGTTAACATTCTGTGATTCAGAAGCATTCTTCTTTGTTGTTACTCCATCCATAAAGACTTTGAAATGAGATTTTGCCCGTCAGACTTGCTATCAATGAAATCTGGGTATACACTCCAGTCATAAGCCATCGGTCTGATGTCAGTCGCTGCTAATACTATCCGTACTTAACCATTCAGTAGCAGGGTCAGTTTTCCTGTCGTTATATCACTGATAATTGATAGCAGTGTCCGATAAGCAGAGTACATTTTTCCTTCCAGAAATATTTGAAACAATTATCCGATCCTTAAAATGCCATTAAAGATGTTTTTTGTCTGTATATGACAGTCATCCTCTTGACCAGATACACGTTTCATATTATCTTTTCATTCATTCAGAATGTACTTGCATTGTCTAGAAAATAGCTTTCCCAATTTCTGTTTTGTACGACCCACAAGTTTCCTAATTGGTTTAGTTTTTCAAAATTATCTGGAACACTTTCCATGGTACTATATTTCTTGTACCACAAGATCCACAATTAGAAGTCTGACCCTTACCCTTTCACCTCACTTATAATTTCGCAAGTCAAATTTCTTGATAAGTTAAATTTCTGGAATAATTACTTATTTTCAATAAATAAGTAAATCGTTAAGTTTAATACATTCATTCCACTTCGTAAATTTTCACAAGATCATGACATCACATTGAGAATTTGCACATCACATCTCACAAATTTTCTTTAAAATGATAACGGATTACTACGCTCTGACAGAAAATAATAAATAAAACCTATAACATTCAATTGAAAATACCACATCTCCAAATATAAGTTATATGAAAAACTAAAATTACACATTAAATTTAATTTCAAACTAACGGAAATATGACTAACCTTCTATGAGGGTCTATTTGCTCTTTCTGAGCACAGAAAATAGTTTACAATTGAAGTATTTCCTTCCTTTCTCCACTTTTTTCAATCCCCTCATAGCAATTTTGATGTGACTCAACCTTGTTGCAAACTGGCATGCTATCTAAGTACGTGATATATCACATTAAAAGGCCGTCAGAATACACTACCAATTCATCGCCTATTTTACATGCCGCTACACAGTAAAGACAAATCGTCATAATCGTTAACAGCTCTCAACAGCCTAATGGGGATAGGGCAAACATAGGCGAGAAACCATTGTTCGCGCGCTGGTACACTTCATTGCTACCTCATTAGCTAACACAGTAATTATTCAGCCTTATATATAATTTTAAAGATTATGAATCAGGCAAACAACTTTTGTCTCTTATTTGTGTTGGTATTGTGAGTTATAAGCTACACCGTAAAAAGTGTAAATATTAAAAGCAAAATAGCGTAAAAAATTGAAATATCTTAGATTTCGCCTTCTTTTTCTTCTAAACGTAGACCAATAAAAATATTATTCGCTAACTGTCTGTTATTTACCAAATAAAACAAGGTATGTTTCATAATTCCACTGTTGTCAGATTTACCTCTAAAAAAATAAGTAACATAGGCGCGATTTAAAAGAAAGAAGTATGTTGTGGGTGGCGGCCATATTGGATTTTGACCCTTCGGAATACCTTTTTCTTGTGTTAACATTTCTAATGTGGATAAGGGAAGTTTGAAGCTTCTGAAAATACTAGTTTCATTTAGTCCTGGGGTTGGTCCATAGGGGGATACCCTAGCTCCCCTACTAATAAGGATGTAAATTGTTACTGAAAAGTGCAGAGATAATATGAGAAATTATACATGGAGAATATGATATTCACATCATGAATGTAAGAATATTTTTATACAATCATCTTGAAAATAATATGTGAGAATTCATATGAAGAAAAACCTTTGCAATACCAAGAATGCAAATAGGGATATTTATAAATATTTATCCTGATTTCAAACTTGTAAACACTTACCAGGGAGAATTATATCACTACCTACAACAGAGACAAACTGATTCTATTTTTATACATATTTTATTATTTTTACACTGTATATATTTTATGCTAAACATATTCAACATATTTAACATTGTATGCTTAACATTAATTATAAATGTAGCGTGAGCTCTGTTATAGGTGAGATCAATAAAAAAATAAATTATTTTGCACAATAAGAACTTCTTTTGATCCATAAGCATAAAATCACTAATATTGTTTAGAAATATACTTAAAATTTTTGCACCTCTTTGTTTATTCCTGTAGTATCTAAGATAACGCAGGACTTATCCCTCACGAAGAAATTTGGAACCATCGGGAAACGTAAACTTTAATGACGTATTGGGCAAGCCAACATAATGGTTCATATGGTTACCCTCTGCTGATGTACAGACAAAGTATTCTGTACGCGGTAGTCAAACAATAAATAACATTTTTTTTCCTGGCTTTGTGTCGACGAGTTCCATTTGATTTATCAAATGCTCTTGATCCGTACTCATCTACCTGGTCGAATTTGTCGACCAATTTAACTAGATAGCTTGAAAAGGTAACTCTTCACAGTTTCAAAGTTTCTTTCCGATGGGGACAGAGAGCCTATTCGGTCCCGTAGATTCTTTATCAAAATGTGCAATATAATGACAAAACCAACGCTCATTCAAATGGAGTAGACAAACAATGCGCTGTACCCATTTTTTGGCATCACTCCGTTCCTTCTACTACTTTTCCGTCGCATCCCAAAACAGTTCAGAAGTGTTCATGTGATTTTCTTCCAGAAAATGATCGATTGATCTTGATATGTTTTGTCGATGTGAAAAAAGTATATTACCCAAGTACGTAGAACCGGGTTCCTCTGCCAGTGTTATGTGCTCTAACTGCACTTCCTCTGCAATTATATTTGGTCTGTTTTTGTAGTACTGTTCTCTCTTTACGTTCCTCTTTACAATGGCGATTCCTTCTAGGCTTACCTTCTTCTGTAATTTCATTCTCAGTTTTTCTTTCTCTCTCCTAATCATTCCATGCTATTGGCTATCACAGCTGCCGTTCTTTCCGACACATGAGTTAAAAAAGTCGTAGCTGACACATTGGGAAGTGTCAAACATGAATGTGTGTAACGTACATTGTTTTTTTAGATACTTGATACGGGGTTGAATTCAGAGGCCGAGGTGCCACTTTATGCTTCTATATCCTTTGAGAAATCTTTTGATGATAATGACAACAAATGGTCAGCAGCAACTGTAGCTAATGGCATGTTCGGCTCATCTGATGACATTATGTTGTTCTCTGCCTTCACGGTTTTGAAGAATAACAGTAGGCTGAATGTCTAATGATCTAAACACCATCATCTCACGTGTCTGATATTCATAAATTCAAGCTCTATTGACGGGACATTTGATGGAACAGGGCAAGTACACTTCATCTCTGGTTGGATGCATTTACAAGCGCAATAAGGTTTGAAAGAGACATGGGAAAATTCCAGAATTGCTGTGTTCTTTGATGGACGCGATACTCTACCAAATACTACGGCATTTGTTGTGATATCACGATTAGCAACTGTTTTCTTCTGAACAACTGGAAATTTATGCTTTCTTCCAGATTCAATGACCCAGTCTGCGACCACGAATGCCAGTTTAGAAGAGGGATGAGTGCGTGATCCTTGAAGTTGGATCAAGTGAAAATGTTTCATCACGTCACAATACGCCGGCAACATATAGACAATCATTTAAGATGGCTGCCTAAACAACTCATTCTTAGACTTCTTTAAAACTGTATTTATAAACAACGAAAATAAATGAATAATAATACCAACTACTCACAAAGGTCACTAAACACAAAAGCCAGCACATATGAAATCCATTAAATACACTATCAGGAACCAACACTTGCACTTTTGGTGCATAAACAGTGTTATCGCTGCCACTCACGAGTCCAGTGTTGAACTTACTGTTCATTTTTCTAGTTAGACACTGAAACTAAAAAATTATATTGTCGAAAAAAGAGCATCGAGAGCTTAATTTTAAGCACATTTTCTTTCTGTAGCTATCATGCAAGTATTGTTTCGTGGTAGATTCTTTCTCATTTGCATTAACAAAGAGAAATCCTGTTGTGCGGGTTTCTTTGCCTAAGCAGGGAAATGCAAAAATTCAGTGGCGTACGGCAAAGGAAGAAATACCCCCAAAATATCGAATTTTGTGAATAAACTATTACTCACCATAGGCAAATTTCGCAAACTCCGCTGAATCGAAATTAGAAAAAACGGAAAAATTGTGTTAATATGGGTTACAAATGATGATGAAAATTTTCCGTTTAATAAAATGATTTTCCAATTGTTTCTACATTGTTGCTGTACCTACGTGCATGAAAAATAGCACAGTTTCATAAAATGAAAAAGTTAAGGAAAATTTTCCGTTTAATGAAATGATTTTCCACTTATTACTAGATTGTTGCTGTACCTACAATCATGAAAAATACTGTAGCTTCATAAAATAAAAAAGGTAACAATTGGTTATTTCTGGAAAATATTTTAGAAACATTTAATGTATTTTTTTTCGAATTTACCTTTCACCACAGAGTGCAGTAAACAATAATACACAGAACTGGGCACAAATCCAAAGCACAAAGGATCTTTTTAACTTATCAGACTGCATTGTTTCTGTTAATTTTTTTATGTAGAGTGAGCATGTGATTGTAAAAGTCTGCGAAAGCGGCCTACAATACTTTTGCGCAGTGAAACTGGGAAACAAAAAAGCACGGTTTCTCATCACGCAAGGAATACGATCTAATTATCTCGGATATTTTAGTTATATTCATATAGTTTCGAGTCTGTTGAAGTTTTATGAATGTTCAATCCAATAAAATCAACGCAGAACTTCTTATTTTCTATTAAAATCTTCTTTAAGAGGAACTTTTAGTGCTTTTTTTTTTAAATAAATTATTTATTTATTTTCCCTGCTCTTGACACACAGAAAAACACAATGTAATTTTTTTATTATCAACTGCGAAATATTTGAAAACCCGGGTGATGCAGTGGATAGCACAACGGCTTAGCCGTATCTTAGTGCTTCCAGTTATGATAAGTCCTTATTGGAAAATTATAACTTGCTATTATTTAATATTCCTATACACGCATTCTATCAATTGTACAGTTTAATGCGGAGTTTATGCTTGAAAGTGGATATTGTTTAGGATTGGAAAATTGTCGAGAAAAATATAGTGAAAAATTTCCTGCGGCAAATTTTCCGTCTCACATCACTAGTTACATAATAACGATAATAAAACTTTCAACCCCCTAGCGGGAATGCAAGGAGTTGACGGGAAAATCTCAGATTTTGTGAAGGAAGTACTATTGCCCAAAAACAATTTTCCCGCACTCTGCTCAATTATTTTTCGAACCACCCTAGTTTAAGTGTTACGCATATGGTAACTGAGTGGATATCAAAGTCAGGAACGTGGTGAAGTGATTTTGTTGGTGCTATTTTGCAACACACTTTAGAGTTCTAAGATTGATGTCCCGGATTTTCATATACAGAATCTGGCAACCGTAGGTTGCACATTACTTTTGTTTTATTTAGATTCGTTATGCGTTTACATTCGGGGGCTTTACCAAAGGGTAAAAGAAACAGTGAATCGCCACAGAGAATCTTTATGTGAAAATCTTTATGTCAATCATGCTGAAGGAACATTTGTACCTAAATTTTTAACCTCACCTATTTCCTTCAAGTGTGAAGAATGTGAAAAATGCATATAACGAGGACAAATGTAACAGTACTAGAGCATGTGAAGCTAGATTTTGTTTCTATGATGTTCCTCAGGCGAGTCATTCTATAAAAAACTTGGGAACCTATACGGGAGACCTACGTATATGGGAACCTACAGCAGCAAAGAAATAATGTAAATTTTAAAAAAAATCTTTCTTTATTTTGTTTTCACTAACGTCTGTTCCCAAAAGTTTTATTTAAGCGCTCAACTACAAACGCTCATTTACTGTGTTTGTCACAGTAAGCCTTTTAAGCAACAGCTTTAAAGTCACATTCAACTTTTCACTAAATCAAAACGAAATACAAGAAAGTAATGCGAATGTTTTCACAAGTTTAGGGAACTGTTTTTGCCGAGGTTCTTGTTAACAAATTCTAATGAGCGAGTTCTTAACGTAAAAATGGTTCAAACACACAGCTGTTGTATTCGTATGTGGAATTTTGCAGAGAAAGAGTGAATATTTGTCAAGAAATGCTACTGTAAGTAAAGCGTACTCACTCGAGCGTATGAGAGGATAAAGTAGAATATGTAACACACAAACAGCTTGGATTCCTATTAAAAGGAGACTCTTTTACAGATGTAGACATACTTGAAACAACATAAATGAAATTTTAATATTAATGAAATGGGAACAAGGTACGTTCAAGGATCTATATCATATGACTCCTAATTCAAAAGGCAGAAACCGTAAAAGCTAACAACGCAGAAAACCATTCAAATGTTTTCACAACGCGGCCGAATTTTGAAATAATTATCAGTCAATGAGGAAAACGTGGTTGCAATTTCAAAGAAAACTGTTTTAGCTGTTTGTATCTTCTTTAGACTGATGCAAGTATATCGCAATTTAAAAACAAATAATTTCTGCTACTTCATTTTCTTTCAGAAATGTATTTTGCTCTCCACTGAAAGAGAATGAAAATTTATATATATTCCATCATTTGATTTGGTCGTGCGTATGCCATATTAAGTACTAGTAACTAGAGTGATTAGAGTGATGAACTACAAAGCACAAGGTTCCTGCTTCGAATTTCACTGCAGACTGTTGATGAAATTGCAAACTGCAACTGAACACGAGAGGAGAGAAGCTTTCTCGGAACGTTGTTCAAGTAGGGGTATAGATATATAAACATGAAGACAAAGTTCAGTTAGATATTTACTTACACAAATGAACAACGTCAAGGAAGTAGCAAAATCATGCGTACTCTTGTTTAGTTTTTGTTCTGGTTTTTGAATCCGAGTTGGTACGGCCCATTGTTCTCCATCACTCCATGTGGCTACGTTTCGTTACCAAAAATTACAACTGCATCATCATGACCCTGTGCCGTGACACTGTCAGAAAATGGTACTCTCAACGACCTCAACGCTTGTTAGATATTTGGAAACATGTTATCGTAGCAGTAGGAGCACTTTACAGATTATAATTATTGCCAGGTGTCTTTTTCCTTTTATATATACTAGTCTTGTATAACCAAATTTGGTGGTGGTGATTGGGTTAAGCAAAAATTCGGTTAAACCGGAAACATAGCACGGTAGTAGTTTAGTAACGTACTATATATTACAAGAACAACGTGATTTTAAACTAATCTAAGCAATTTTTTTAACATGGGCCTAGTACTACGAGTATGATGTCGTACTGTAAAACAATAACATAATTATTGGAAACCAGGGCAAGACTGAACAATTCTTTTTAATCTTTTTTATTTATTGATCTGATATAAAGACAAAATAAGGCAACACATGAAAGCTTGACCATTATACAACTTGTAGAAACAAATATATATTTTATTTCATTTACAATATTCTTTCCGAATTTATACGAAGAGACGAAAAACAATCTTGCCCGGGGGGCTGGGGTAAAAGGAAATGGAGCAAGAAGTAAGATTAAAATGTACAAATTAATGGCGTTACAAAACAAGATTATAGTATAAATAAGCAATGCTTAAATTGGATTAAAGTTTCTTCTGGAATGGTATTATTATTGATAAAATTCATTATTTCAATATTGCAACTTTTTGGTAGGGTTTCTATAAACTGCTATTCCAAAACCTCACTAGTTATTAAGATGCCTCCTAGCCAACTCAAATATTTCAAGATCTAATGGCAGTATCAAGAGATTTTCGAACATAGTTAATATACCGTTACGGATTTCGAGGTGTTAGGAATTGTTGAGTAATACATCATCCACGATTATGACGTTAATTTAATTGAAAGCTTGTATTAGTCATCACGATCCACGGAGGACGGCATCTCGAGTATTGTATTGCATTGTAATTTGTAAGTACTAAGGAACTACGTTCTAAAATTTCTGATACTGCTGTTAGATGTTGAACCATTTTTGAAAAATATTTAAAATGTGGGGACTGGCTTTAAAACACCCCCTTAACAGGTACTAACTAACTTACTTTATGACTTACGGAACTCGTAAGTACATCGCTTCAGAAAAAATCGTTAGTCAGTGGATTCTATCCTGTGCAACCTGAAGCCAACATTCAGCATGGACATAACAGGTATTACTATTACTATTTTTCAAGGGTGTAACTAAGTACATGGTACAAAGATCTCGCAGTATATCTTACAAGGGAAGTATTTTGGTTCGAACATATAAGACTTCGTATATGTATTCGTCCCCCGATTCTGATAACACCTGCAAAGTTATTCGACCGTGTAAGGCCGCGTTTATACTCTAGAGGACGTTAAAGTTGGAGCAAGTGGAAGAGCCCCAGGCAGCCGCTGCAATGGCTCCTGCAGTTTCAGTTCGAACAGGCATTTACTACTCAAAATATATACATGGACATACATGACTGTGCTCACAAAGACTGCAAAGCCACAATACCGTGTAACAAATAGTTTGGCAGATATAGACCAACACTTGTCTTCACAAAATGCAAGTGAGACTTTTCTACAAAGTGAGTAAAACAGAAGGGAGAATCAAAATAGGCATATATAGCAATCTTCATACTCCCACTCCATGAACACGGTGTCGAATGGCACTTTATTTTACCCCCCCCCCCCAAATGTAGATTTTTTGTGAGACTAGTATAATTTTTTGAGTGCGCTTTTCAAGGTTGTCCTTATATGTCTTTTGCCCTGTGTGTTTATTGTGATTCTCCCTTCTGTTTTACGTACTTTGTGGAAATCCCTCACTTACATTTGTGAAGACAAATACTGGTCTATGGAAGGAAGGAAGGAAAAATATGGCATTTAAAAAAAAATGCGTATGAAGTGTCGAGCTGTGATGCCCATGGCTTCCAAATGAAATGAATTTTGGCGGGATGAATAAAAGTATATGAAGTGGCAGAGTGCAACTGTCGCAACTCTGAGTTATTAAAAATTTTATGTCAGCGAAGCAAGATGTTAGTTCAGAGCAGTCAGGCTAAGATGGTAAAAACTTCAAGAAAGAGGTAGTATATGAATTGTTTAAAATGGGTGTGGCATTATATGGGTGTTTCGTGGAGGTAAGGATGTGCCAATGTTTTGTAAGGTAGCATGTGGAGACTGAGCCATTCTAATCCAGAATGATCGACACTGTGCAGATATGACATCTTTCAGGAGAGTCAGTTCCAAATCATCATGTAGTTGTACAATGGAGGTGTCTCTGGGATGACCGGAGATTATGCGAGCCGCACGATTTTGCACTCTTTGTAGTAACAATTTAAGCGATTTTGCAGAGTGTTGCCAGGCTGGAGCAGCATATGTTAACAGAGGGCGTATCATCATGAGATAGACATGTATACGCGCTTTGAGTGAGAGTCCATTTCTGTTATTTAGAATAGGATACAAGGCGCAAGTGCGTCTTGTAGCCTTGTGAGCAATATTCTTGATGTGGCTATGAAAATTTAAACGACGGTCGAGTTCAACTCCCAAGTAAGTGGCACTTTGGTTGTAAGGAAGTTGATTTCCAAACAGAGTGAGTTGATGTGGAGGCTGAGGTCTACGCTTAGTAAAATGGACTACACTTGTCTTTTCAGGATTTACCTTCAGTCTCCATTTGGTTGTCCATGATTCCATGCTATTTAAGTGCTCTTGTGCATAACGGAGTGCAAAAAGTATGTAGTGTGAAGACGCAAATATTGCCGTGTCATCTGCAAAAGTTGCCAATAATGTATGTGGATGCGTAGGTACATCTGCAGTGTAGAGGTTATACAACACGGGAGCTAAAACTGAGCCTTGTGGAACTCCAGATTCTATTGGATAAGTAGTTGATCTTTTACCGTGATGTGCCACATAGAAATTTCTGTGAGATAAGTATGATTGGATGATACGTATATACTGATGAGGGAATCCTTGTTGATGCAATTTGTAGAGTAGTCCTTCATGCCATACTTTATCAAAAGCCTTAGATGTGTCCAGGAAGACTCCAAAAGTATGATTGCGGCGATTGAAATTGAGCGTGATATGTTCAACAGTTCGGACTAGCTGAGCTACAGTGTCGAATTGCGGCCTGAAACCAAATTGATGGTGCGGAAAGAGATTTTTGTCCAAGATGATTTGGAAGAGTCTAGTCTTGAGGAGACGTTCAAATAACTTGCTGATTACAGATAAGAGACT
>JAGDQP010003175.1:0-47831 GCA_022664845.1 Lepisma saccharinum
GTCCTGAAATAGTTTTGGAGCAAGTCATCAGAGGAACAGATGCGGGAGCGCTGGACAGCAAGAGCGTTAGGTATGGTATGGATAGGAGCTGTTGAAATGGAGATACCGCATACTGTTGGTAGGTTTGATGTGAACGCCTGTCTCAAGTCGATTGTTCTTGAGCCAAACATCCACATCAAGGAAAGTTACGTGTTTCTTCGAGAAGGACCAGTGAACTTGACGGGGAAGATGCAGTTGAGGTTTCACAGAAATGTTTCCAGAGACTCTTGTCCGTGGGTCCAGATCAAGAAAATATCGTCGATGTAGAGAAGCCAGGTGAAAGGTTTGAGGGGTGTGGAGTTGAGGTATTGGGTCTCCAGGCGTCCCATGAAAAGGTTGGCGTAGGAAGGGGCCATGCGAGTGCCCATTGCTGTGCCTTTGATTTGGAGGTAATTTTGGTTCTCAAAGGTGAAGTTGTTCATGGTGAGGACAAACTGGGCTAGCTGAAGCAGAAACGGTGTTCTGGGTTTACGAGAACTGGGGCGTGTGTCGAGAAAGTGTTCAAAGGCAAGATGCCATGGGTGTTGGGAATGTTGGTATACAGTGATGTCACGTCGACTGTAACTAAGATGGTGTCAGGTGGGAGAGGATCAGAGATAGAATGGATTGTGGAGAGGAAGTGGTTGGTATCCTTGATGTAGGAAGGGAAAGCCTGGACAAACGGTTGGAGATGGCGGTCAAGGAAGGCGGAGATTCTTTCAGTGGGAGAGCCAATACTGGAAACTATGGGTCTGCCGAGACTACCAGGTTTATGGATTTGGGGAAGTAGGTAAAATTTAGGAGCTCTGGGATTATCAGGACAGAGTGTAGAGACAATGGAACGCGACATATCCTCATGGAGTCCATGCGCTTGCAGGTAGGTGCGAATCATATTAAGGCAGGATTGTGTGGGATCTTCCTCGAGGGGACGGTAAAATGTAGGATCAGAAAGTTGTTTGAGGGCTTCGGATTGGTAGTCAGAGTATTTCATGACTACAGTGGTGGATCCCTTTCAACCGGGCGGATAATGATGGTTGGATCAGAACGAAGATTGGAGATAGCTCTTAGTTCTGCAGTTGTGAGGTTATGATGTGAGAGGAACGTGTCAGTGAAGCCAGGGTGAGAAATTTGTTTGGAGACGAAGGAAATGTACAGTTCAACAGGGTGGTTAGGAGGGAGAGGGGAGGATCCTTACTGGAGGGAGGAAGGACTTTGTGGAGGCTTGGATGAGTTTCGATGTCACAGGTTCTGGTCTGAGAGGTGTCTGGATGTGTAGACTAGTGGTAGTGCCACCTGAGGTTACGAGCAAAGGTGAGGAAATCATTAAGTAGGTTGGCTTGTTCAATATGGCGGGAAGGAGAGAAGGAAAGGCCGTACGAAAGAACTTTGTGTTCGGTATCTGAAAGTGTGCGGGAAGATAGGTTGAGAACTGGCTGCGGGCGTTTAGGATTTTTTGGCTGGCTTAAAGTGACGGGTTCACTTACGAGGTTACTTTTGAGTCTCAGTGGGGCGGAGGTTAGGTTGCTCCGGCAATTGCTAAGAGAGGTTGGATCAGGATGACTAATTAAGGGAAGGGCGAATAGAGGGGGAGGAGTGGAGGATGAAGGGAGAGACAAAGGAAGAGATGAGCCTTGAGAGAGGGCAGAAAGACAAAGTCAAGAAAGTTTAGAAAGGTTCTCAGGTCAAGCAAGAGACGGGAAGCATCGGCTAGGGTTTCGTATATGTTAGAGATGGAGAGAGATGGTAAGGAAAGCAGGATTTTGATGAGAGATTGCAGTTCTATGGAGATCTCTGAAAAAGAGAGTGGTAGGGTGGTCAGATTAACAGAGGTGTATCTGCAGAAGGAAAAAAGCTTGTGTTGATCGGATGGAGAGAAACCGGAGAGGGGGATTTTGGAGTTAGGCCTTTAGTTGTAAGTCCTAGGCCAAGGCAAGATAGCAGGAATTCAATATGTGGGAGAATGCGGGAAAACTTAAGTGTGCTGGTGCGGAAACGGATAATCCAGAACAGAGGACATGGTACCGTTAGGAGTCAGAAAGTCAAGTAAAGCCGAAAAAGGGGGAGTGCAAAAAGTCAAGTTAAGCCGAGAAGGGAAGTAGAGGAGTCTATTAACTGAAAGTGAAAACCAAAACATAAATAAAAAAAGGAAAAGCAATAACTCAGGAAAAAAGATAATAATAATAATAGGTAGACAAGGACGAAGGGGGTGGGAACAAGTAACAAAGATGGACAATTCAAAGGAATGGAGAAACTAACTCAGGGCAATAACAGGAAAACACGAAGGACAGACAAGTTGTGTGGTGACCACGTAGTCGGAACAAAGAAAGCCCAACGCGGGAGTACATAAGATGGTAAACAAGGTAGAAAAAAGGATAGTGAAATCTGGAGATAGGAGCACACGAACTTCAAAAACTATAGAAAATTAGTACGTTTCGCAATAGCGTTTTCAACTGGTAGGAAAGAAAATGGACAGGTGCAGAACTGGTGTTAAGGAAACGCCATATTGTCAGCAGAATGCAGGGTGACGGTGTGGCCAGGTAATGGAGGCGGGAAAATGACTAGATGGGACGGAGAAAATACCAAATGGAGAAGAAAGTGCGAAGGTTACTAGGAGCAGCAGGTAAGGGGCTTTCTGAAGGAATAAGAGAGTGCAGAATCAGAGATGAGGGGGAAAATAATAATAACGAAGAAGAAGGGGAGAACAAAAAACAATGTAGCAAAATAGAGAAGAAGTGCAACAGGGACAGAACAAAGAGGAGAAATGAAGAAGAAGACACTGCGCTGCAGGGAGTTACAGGCAGTTGAGGCCGGGTTCCTTGTTTGCGGAAAGAATAGAGATGCACGTCTACTTCCATCTCTTTCTGACTGTGACAGGTGAGTCCGGGTTCAGGACTTTCAGGTGGTTTCGTCAAAGGCGCAGCCATGATAGGAAGTGTGTTCAGGTATGGGGAGGTGCGGAAGTTGATATTTGAAGGAGTAGCGATGGTTGTTGATGCGGAATGTTAGAGGAGTTTGGGTTTCGCCAACGTAGAAGGCGGAACATAGGTTACAGAGTAGGAGATAAACGAGGTAGGAAGACATGCAACTGCCGGAGTGTCGGAAAGAGTACGTCTTGTGATTGACAGAATGTACGAAGGAAAGACTGGGATCAAAAATAGGACAGGTTTTGCACCGGGGTCTATTGCACTTGCCAGGTTTGGGGGGAGGGAGCGGGATAGGTCCAATTCTAGTGAGAATCGTGTTGAGATTCGGAGATCTGCGGTAGACAATTTTGGGGTACGACGGGAAAACTCTTTCAGTTTCAGGTGACGCAGTGCGTATGTGGTGTGCCAGTTTGAGGAGCTTTGGAGGGCCTGAAGGCTGGGGTGGTACTGGGTGAGAAGATTGGGAGCGGAGGATGCTACGCGGGGAGGTCGGTTGGAGTTGGGATGATTATGAGCACGGTCCAGTTGTTTACGGATGAGGTGTTTGGGATATCCACGGTCAGTGAGAGCTAAGGAGGGGGTCCTGAAATAGTTTTGGAGCAAGTCATCAGAGGAACAGATGCGGGAACCCTGGACAGCAAGAGCGTATGGAAGAGAGCGTTAGGTATGGTATGGATGGGAGCTGTTGAAATGGAGATACTGCATACTGTTGGTAGGATACTATGTCATCAAATGGTAAAACAGGTAGAAAAAATGGATACTTACACGGTAGATTCTTGAGACAGATGTACAATAACACAAACACAATAGAAAAGCAGTACCCAGTTGAAAATGCTTTTTTCGAAACGTACTGCTTTTCTATTGTGTTTGTATTGTTATTGTACATCTGTCTCAAGAATCTACCACGTAAGTATCCTTTTATCTACCTGTTTTACCATTTTATATATTACTATGTCATTATAGAACCCAAGTAAGCAAGCTAAGGAATCACATTCATGCTCTACCGCACTATTCATAAATGGAACATAACAGAGTCTACCCATGTTTCCTACACCGCAATTCTGTTCGTCAAAATGGCAGAAGTGTACAGCCAAATACTAGCGCAAAGCCGAACATGTATAACCCTTGACGGACCTCTAAATATAAATTAATCTCAACAAAATTTGCAACACTTATTTTGGGCTTCAAAATGAAAACTTTTAGCGGGTGAAAGTGGAAATATCTTAAAATTAAACTTTACTATAGTATCTGATTGTCATCCTAATATATATGGACGAACTCGGTGATACTAATTGACAGTGTTTTCTAGGACATGCGGCAGGTAGTAGAACTGCATCAGCACTTAACGTCAACGCTTTAGTTGTTGTGCTATCTGAATCAATTCTAAAAAGCTTTCACGTAAACTCTAAACATCTTGAGGTGATAGACATAATCATCTGGTAAAGTCTTAGGCAAAGAAATTGGAAACAATTTCTCCATGTTGGATTCTCTATACTCGTACTGGTCCACGCTCCACTATAATAATAATTATAAACAGATCTTAAATTAGTTTTATTTTTACTAGTTATCCAAAGATATAATTATTTTTAAAACTTTGAAGACTTCATATTTTTTAAAATACAGTATTGAGATCAAAACACTTTATTGTACTTTGTAGAATTTGAAACATTGAAATGATAAGACAATGGAACTTTCACTCCTATATTGACTTCGTAATAATAAAGAATTCAGAAGAAAACTCGACGTGACTACGGATTTGCAGGGATATAAAACGCTTTGATCAAATTGATCTATCTAATCCAAACAATCAATTTAGTCCATCTAATCAATCAATTGAATCCACCCAATCAACTTTGAAACTATCAATTTAGTCCATCCAATCAATTAGGAAGTATCCGGAAGCATTGGCCCACATAGCAGAGTACGTCCCTGGGACGTCCCATTTAGATCTCATTACCGTCATAATGGTCCTGCTCCTATAGCGATGTCCTAAGGACGTCCGTGGGATAACTCTGTGGGCAATACAAACAGTTCATCCCGTATGGAGGTCCCCTGGAAAGCCGTGCGGGATTACATACCTGGAATTTCTATAAATTAAATCGACCTTACTATTATTATTATTTAATTAATTATAACTATACGAAGGATATGCCTTCGTATAGTTATACGAAGGATTAATTATAACTATACGTCCCATGGATGTAAACGGGACTTAAACAGGACGTCCTACGGACGTCCCGATATCCTGCCAGGAGATCCGTCAGATATCCCTGGGACGTCATTTTGCTATGTGGGGGACTAGTGTTTTTTTTTTTTTTTTTTTTTTTTTTTGTGAATTGTGTCAGCATTTAGTTCTTTTCTTTCCTTTGAGGAGTCTTCAGTTTACAATTGATGGCTGAATGTTGGATTTCCCAAACGAACCTCTTGGCCGTTGCGAAGTACGTGACGGTATAAACATTAGTCTTTGAATGGGCACTTTCCCCTCATCTTGAAGTATATGCATTTCTTGTTCTTAACCCTTTCCTTGAATTCCTTGATGAGTTGGTTCTTGACCTCCGCTGTCTCCACCCATCGACGATTGGGAATAATAACCTTGGACCTTAATCTGCAGATGGAACAAGATTTTTTGATTACGCAATCAACCTCTGGTGACCCTTTACGCCATGTTTTGATACACGCAATACTGAAGCAGTGAGTGCAGTCGGTCAGAACTGCAAATTTTCTTTCCTTGTTAATCTAGATTCTGCAAAACAACATGCATCTTGTGATGGATCATTCGCCATTTTGTTACTGCTTCTCGGATAAAATATATAACTTTACTCTTCAACCTTTGTTCTCTCTCAAACAACAAGGACAGATTGAAGAAATTTGCTTCAGTGGTAAAGACACAGCTATGGAAACAAAGAATGTCCTTTGTTGGTTTCAATTTACATGGCACTTGGACAACAATTAAACGGTATGTGTATTTTTTTAAACAAAAGTCAAACTTTCACGGCCCGATGTTAGAAATACAATTTATTATTCAATACGCAAACTTTTGTACGGCACGTGACGCATCAGGCCGTGAAAAGTTTGATTTATGTTTAAAAGATATGTGTACGGCACGTAATGCTAGATGTTATTTAAATAAATACGGTATGTATATTATTCGAATATATTCAATAATGCAAGTAACAAATCTTATGCATCGTCCAATGTAAATTTCTTCAAACTAAAACGCTTTTGTGGCTAATCTTTGCCTAGTTGCAATCCCCTCAACTACAAACAATTCCCAGAAACAGCGATGTTCAATTGAAAAACTGACAGGTATTTCTTGACGTATAATACGTCATATTGAGCTGATTCCATACAACTTTATGCCTCCTCTAGCTTCGAAACTACACATTTTTCGACAGATGTTCATAAGGACGTTTATTTTTGCTTTGTTTGAAGCTGGTCAAACCCTAACTGTAGAAATTTAACCATTACTTCGAAACTTGAGGGGTGGGAGTGCGAAGTATGCGTATAAAGAGGACTTGTGTCCTCCTTTATCGAGCAGATTTATTTTCAAATTATTGCGGGTACAATTGTATCTGAATTTTTTCTTCTAAAACTTCCGTATTTGTAGAGAGAGAAAAATCCATGATCCTTCGTTTTTTCTAAAATTTTCAAGGCGGCAATATGTAATACTGCTAACGTCTTTTCAACCAATAATTACTTTTATATAGGCAATTAAGAAGAAATACAACATAAATTAAACCCAAGATTACAAATATATTTTGGTTATGTGAGATATTCCGGGTTGCCCAGTTCTCAGTGTTGCCAACTCTTTAAGAATCATTTTAAAAAAAATATCCCATATCGTATCTGCTCATTCAATACAATAGAAGAAAGTTTTGGATGTTCCCGACCTCAAGCATACCTGTTGTCAGTGTTGCCAGCCTATTTTAAAATTCAACTTATAGAAATGCCTTTATTAATACAAATCTACACGTGTAAATTCATCATCATCATATTCAGCCATTTTCTATCCACTCCTGGATGAAGGCCTCCCCATTTCTTGCCACATATCTCGGTCTGCTGCTATCCTCATCCATGTAGCTCCTGAAAAACGCTTGATTTCATCTACCCACCTTGCATTTGGACGTCGTCTGAGTCATTTCTTTTCCCTTGGAATCCATTTGTCGTCCATCTTTCATCTGTTCGTCTAGCTATGTGACCGGACTATCTCCACTTCATCTTCGCAGATTTGATTACATCCTCTACCTTTGTTTGTGCACGAATCCATTCATCCCTCCTAGTCTTTCTATCCCTCCTAGTTATTCCTAGCATGCATCTATCCATTGCTCTTTGTGTGACTCTCAATCTTTGAGTCGTTTGCGCATTCATTGTCCAAGTTTCACAGCCGTACAGCATCACAGGTAAGACACACTGATTATAAACTTTACGCTTCAGACAAATTGGTAGTTTACTTTTGAAAATAAAGTGTTGTCTTCCAAACGAACTCCACGCCATTTTACATCTTCTATTTATTTCATCAATCAACTTGGTATTCGATGTTTTGAGCTGCTCTAGGTAAACATACTCATCAACTATGCCTATTGTCTTTCCGTTAATCTTTATTTATTTCTTTGCAGCATGTTGATTTTACATTACTTTTATTTTAACTCGTTTTCTTGTTTGTCTGTTCGCTACAAATTTTGCAATCGATTTTAAACCCACTTTCTATCATCCGATTTCTTTGAAATGTTGTAAACTTGCTTGCTTCCGATGACAATATAATATTCAATCATTAGATATACGACGAAATAGTCCTGTTAACTGTAATTAATTAATTAAAATAATTCGAAATTATCCTTAAATACACGCAACGCCGCAAATATTTTTTTAAAAAATGGGTTGCCTATCCCGCAGGGAGTTTACTATTTATATATTATACAGAAAAAAATAGTTAAAATGAATTTTTTTAAAGACACGCTTTTTAAAGATGTACTAAAAAGTAAAAAAAAAATATAATAAATTGAATTAATTTTATGAATCGGAAAATAAAAGCGTGGGTGCTCTTGCTTAGCTTATCATAAAATCATAATATTTAAGAGAACACACGCTTTTATTTTCCGATTCATAAGATTACTTCAATTTTTTTTTTTTTAACTTAAATTCAGTTTAAGGCCTATTTTCGAACTCTCGTTACTCAGTTCTTCCATTCTGGTTTGTAGTTCTTCTGTACTTGAAGCAAACAGGACTATATCATCAGCGAACCGTAGGTGATCAAGATATTCACCATTAATTTTAATTCCATCTTCATCCCAGTTTAAATTTTGGAACACTCTCCCGGAACGCAGAAAACAGTTTAATAGAAATTGAATCTCCTTGCCTTACCCTCTTTCTAACTTTAATTTTTTCATTTTCTTGATGTAGTTTCCTGACAGATTTGGCATTGATTTGCATTAAATTTGACATGCATGTTCATTAGGCACTGAGACAGGTCATACAAGCACCCCAGGCTCCGTAGTTTGTCAGGGTTGCCAAACGATTAAAAAATCTAGATTTCATATTTGTTACCGTTGAACTTATCCGCATTGATTTACATCAAATTTGACAAACAGTCGTCCACTTGCAAAACCTGTTATACGATTTTGCTCTCTTTGCAAGTGATCTGTTTTTAACAGGTTTTTAACGTGTAGCCATTGCAATTTTGACAGATTTTGCTAATGGACGTGACTCTCGCTGATTTTTAAACGATTTTAGAGTGTTTTGCTCATGGCTATCTCCAGATCTTTGTAGAGGACGCTGAAACATTTCAAACTTAATTTTTCTAAAAAAAATATGTCGTTTAACAGGTTTTGCAAGTGGACGACTCATGTTCACAAGGTACTGGGACAGTTCATTTGGATACTTCCGGCGCCACAGTTTTCAGTGTTGCCAACCAATTTCAGAAAATAAAATGTTTAATTGCTTCCATATCGTTGAACGTATTAGAATCAAACTTTGTATTTACGTACTGGGACGCGTCATAGAGGTACTGCAGGTCCCACAGTTGACAGCGTTGCCAATCAATTTTAAAAATTAAATATTTACTACTTCCATTCAGTTCCACATATCCGCACAAGCTTTGAGTATATATATATTCGACACAATCGGAACATGCTGTGGTTGTTCCTTGTACCCAAGCACATAAATGTCAGCGTTGCCACCCTATTTTAAAATTCAATTTTTCAAATGGCTCCATTACTGTTACGTGCCGATAGCTATCGCTATACTTTCAAAAAAGCACGTGAGGAGCCGCGGGACGTGGCTACGTTACGATATGCTTTAAAACAATACTTCTCAGAGTCCTATTGCCACAGACTCATTAGAGGAAACCTATATGTAGTTGCTTGTTTACAAGAGAATTCATTATGAATTTACAGAAGTCTTTTGAAATATGCATGTAACATAAAATATTTTTGTCACACTGTTTCTATCTGTATTTATACTGTATTTTCACAGTATGGAGCGAGGCTTGGAGCCCGGAGCAAGAGGGAGCAATGTCGGCGAGTTTTTTTTATAGTGAAACACAATGTACTAGTAAACGCAAACATATATCTCGGCCCTTGAATAGCAGCAGGTTATTTCCCGGGATTTTAAGCTACAGATAATTGATTTTTGCGGACGGTAATTATGATCGAAAATATATATCTTCTTTGAATAATACCGTAATTAAAAATTATCATATTGAATACGGAATGAGAGCATATTTCGGTAAGAATTCATAGCTTTTCAGTTTACAGTAATGATGTCTTCGAAGTTGAATTATCTCTAGGAACTTAAATTTTTTCTATAATTCTAAATATTTCTTCAGTTCCCTGGAGGTTTATTAGTATTTTATTACAAACTATACCAAATAACTTCAGTCGATATGTCTTTTGTTAATTCCTTATGTTTGTCAGGGTGAAGATATAGGAAGTATAGCAATGTGGCAGTGAATGCATAAATAAACCCATCATTTGCCTGCAAGTAAACAAAGCAATAGTACATTGGGATGAATGTGTGAAAGCTTAACTCCAATCCTGCTGATTATATTGATTATCTGCAGCGTAAAGCATTAAACACTTGCTGTGTGAAAAGAAACATTTTGAAAAAAACAAACATGAAAAAAACCACAGAAAAAGGCCTTTTTTTCACAACACTAATGATGCCATTCTATAGTGGTTGATTTGTTAGTCTGTGTGTATCGCTAAGGACTGTAGATGTAACCATGTCCCTCTCCTTCTCTATGCACTCAACCTCGTTCAGGAAGCCTTTATCTTGAAGTATTCTGACAGGAATTATTATGTCACTTGACCACCGACGGGATACTTCTTTACTGGTAGCTGTAAATAAACCAAACATTAACGTCTTTCTTCCGTTTATTGATATTAGTTTCCGTGTAGTTTCCGTGACCTAATGGCGTGTCATTATACAGCTGCTATAGGGAATTCAAGGGTAGGAACCACTTTATTTTCTCACTCACATTTTATTCACAGTAATGTTTTTCTTTTTCTTGTTTTGAATAGATGGACGAAGTAATTTGGTGTCATTCTAGCTATCAATTGTATATCTATTACATTGATCAGTGTTGCCAGCAGACAAAAGTTTTCCAATATTGTTTATTTTTTTTTATTTTTTTTTCCCTTTATTTTCTTACGTATAGCTCGCGTGATGAATACTTTTCGATCTAATGTATATAAAATTTCAAACGAGCCATAGCCATTTACGGTGCTAAAGACAAATCAAAGATCGGTAGATGTTTTTTTGTTTTTTTCAAAACCTCCCTCTGTTGTAAAAAGATTAAGTCGTGATGCCTATGAGTATCTCTAAACACTCAGCTCAAATCACTAACTAGTATTTCTCAACGAACTTTAGTGTGTGTGTGTAGCGTTTTATGTTATCTGCAGCGATTTTTTATTCATTTACGGAAGTCTTCCAGACTCAAAGTATATGCTTAATACATATATGATTTAATAACACCTCTGACAAAGAAAACTTAGATTCTTGGTCTCTTCTAACAAAATCTGCTTCTAAACGCCTGTTGGTTTTTATAAATAGATTTTTAGTTAGATTCTCAGTTTCTTTGGTTTGCTTGTTCGTTGTCACACTATAACGTTGGTTCTGGTCGAGAGAAGGATCCTCAATCTACATTGAGGAACCAGAATAATGACAAAACGTTATTTAGGATAATTGTTAATGTTGAGAGATTTTTGATACACAGAGAGGAATTCGTCTAGGAAGGTAAGGGATGATACAATAAATATATTTCAAAATGAAACATCCAAAATTCTAGTATGCCTCATGGATTCGACGCTTTATATTTCTTTATTTTACAGCCTTCACAAATTGGATATAAGAAGCGATTTACATTCTTGGTAAGTAAAGCATCAAACAGCAAATTAGCAAGATTCTAATATTCAGTTTATTTCGCTATTCTGACGTGTAATTGTTTTTTTTTTTTTAATATGATGTTCAAGATCACTACTATAATTATTATCACTTGACGACGAGCAGTCAATCTTGAATGTCACTAGCTTCCACACCTGTATGAATTCTCATGTGAATTTATAAAACAATTCAGAAAGCACTGTCACGCTGTTACACGAATATATGAAGTTTTTTCCAGTAGAATTAACAGCTCGTTAGTATGAATTCCCATGTATGGTTCATATTGACTTTATATGTCCCTGCCATATAGGTAAACCGAAAATACGACGCATCATAAATATGAAGTTATCTTGCCCGATGAATTCTCATGCAAGATATGTTCTACACTTCCAGATAAGAATAAATTTTAAAGTTAAGAAATCAATCTTATTGTTAGGATTTCCTTGTGAGAATAGCTGTCCAGTCAGCAAATTAGATAAAACGATAATGCATGAGTAGGTTGTCATAAAGAGAAATTGAAAGTAATGTATGTACAACAACGAGAATATAGGACAAAACACAAAGGAACAAGATGAAATTTATGATGAACAACGTCCAACAAACAAGGAAATATGTGTACACTGATTATTACTGAAATCACTAAAATTAATATGGGACGATCAGAAAGCTTCCCTTCAAGAAAGACAATATCAGCGAGCTTTGTTTTATCCTTCCGACTGCTTTTCTTTCTCCCATTCACTACAGTTGAGTTTTTCTCCATTTAAATACATAAAATGAACGATTAAAAGTTTCAAGTTGCTGCGCTAAACTTCTCAAAGTACTCCCTTCGTCACTTCTTTATATGATTGAATAATGAATAATAATTAAAGCGGATTAATCAGACATTATACTGAGTAATTTCTTCTGACCTTCACAATCACTGGGTCTTCGAAAAGAAATGTTTTTTTACAATCTGTGTATGGTCCAATTTCTGACTGTAGCATAAGAAAATCTTCCTGAATAAAGGGAGACAAGAGTTTCACTGAAAACACGGTTTAAAGGTTGTATGATGAAACGATAAATTGGCAATTCCATCAATATGCTTTTCAATGACATTCGATGTAATCACTACTGTATTATGATACTTGGTTACTATGGAGATGAGAACTTGACTGATAGTTCTTAAATATGAAAAGAATTTAATTGCCTCAAATAATATCTGGATGGCAAATAAATATGGCGACAGCTACTTCTCCAAAGTACAGGTTCCTATCTGCAACGCGACATCATTTTTCTCCACTTCTGGTGTTTGATGCGTCCACTCAATCTTCCTGAAGAGAACCCTGTAGCTGGCGGCCCCGCGATCCAGCGACTTGGCTCGTGCTGATGGGGCTACAGCCAACTTTGGTAGCAAACGCTTAGCGCTCGAATCGTTACCGAAGGAGCTTTTCAGCAGTCCTACAGATTTACTGCTATTCAAGCCTAGCTCATCCAAAAATAAGTATTTAATCATACAATGTTAAACTATCGGTTCGGCCTTTTACCCAAGTAGTTCTGACTTCATGTGTCCCAAGGAGTCACTATCGTTTAATTATGTCATTAAACTTCAGTGATAGAAGAGATTTACATCTTTTGTCATTTATGACGATGGAGTATATATTCTTGTACATCTCTTGTACTTTTTACTATATTGTCTTGTCATTAAATAATCATCTTGAACTCATGAAAACGTAATACGAACTTCTAACAAAAGGTTACTTCCGGGATGTAAAACTACGACCTCTATTGAGCATAGAGTGAACTACGAAGCGCTCATTCCGTGCTGTGTGTCTGTGAAGGTATTCCAATGGGAGAATACATGAACTCTTTCGTACACAATTTTTATATAAGATGTTTTTAGCATTCCATGGGTTTAAACACACTTCAGAATATAAGAAAATATAATTTCAACTCTCCGAAAGATTGCGTTATTAATTAACCAATTTATTTATTTATTTTTTTACATCCTTAAATCCTTTTCGCACTCGTTACAACATGAGCATACCTCAAGTCGGCATCAAATCAGTTCAGATGTGCAAAGGCAAACAAAATGTTCTGTCCGTCTTTTAAGGGTAAAGCTCCAAGCGTTTTAGAGACAGACATAAATAAGTCGATACCGTAGTCAGTTGTTGTGGGAAGTCGATCTGTTGAACTAGTAGGCTTGGGTCCTCTCAGTGAAATGTGTACGTTCAGAGGAACGTGGTAAATGCGGATACCCCGAAGAACGTCATACAAGTGTGTTATTGTTTTGAATTTAATCTGAGAAATAACGTCACGAAAAAAAAAATGCCATGGTAGTCATGTTGTGAACGAACGGACAATCTGAATCTTGTACAGAAATTTTCATAACGGCGGTAAATTCCTGGATGACTCACCAGAGTCAGTGAAGGTTCGTTTTCTTTCTTTTCTTTTCTGTAAATTCGTTGGTTCTTTTGTCTACCTATTGCTGGGATCGAATTGAAAGGAAGGAGAGGGAAGCCAGGGAATATCCCCCTTCTTTATTTATTTTCACAATTTCTTCTTCCCTACAGTTATCCTCAGTTGCAGAAAAAGAAAAGTTAATGCGTAAAGACGTTAAAGATCTTACCATCCCCGCTTTTCCCCCTCAATTCGAACACTAGTTAGGATGTATGCTTTCAAGTGGCTTATTAATTGTAAAGTTGTTGTAACCGCCCTTTTTGATAATTTCCTTCAGATACATGAATTCCTGTGGAGATGTTCTGGATCGACACAATCATGGCACGGAGCAGCAGTCTACTGAATATGGTGATATAAGTAGTCACTCTCTAAGTGCATGTGAATTAGTTTTCGCTCAGAAATGCGAGAGAAATTAGGTAAAATTATGTGACAAGGAAAACAAGAAGAAATAGCTCAGAAGTGCCTCATTTTTCACTGGTACCATATATTAATTGTGTTATTAATGCTGTTTTATTTTACGGAATTAGTTCCTTGATGCCAAGAACAACATATTGTTATTGTTTCTAGCTGAATTTGTTTTTTATCGATTTTTTAAAAAAATAATTAAACTCATCAATAAAAAGAATTTTCAAATTCACAGTATTTCGCCTAGTCCACTGAACTTAGTCGTGGTAAATGAAGGTAAACATCACGGAAAAGCAAAGTCTGCTACTAACCTCACTTCTATTCCAACCGGCTCCTCTGTAAATAAGTTAACCCTTTTTAACCATCGTATGAAGTTTATTGGATTGAATGAAATATTGTAAAGATTCTCTTAATATGTCCTAGGTAAGTTTTATTGTCTTCATTAAATTCCATGCATGATAGTGACTCGTGGCGTGATTAAAATGAACATAAGACTTATTCTTGCCTTTATATTTCATTTAATATCTTAACAGTCAAGATGTCTTCATATCTTATGTGTTATTTCTGGTGCAATACAGGGTGTCCTCGAAATAATGGCCCAAATTTCGGGGGGCGATTACTTACATCAAAACAAGAAAAATAGTTCCTTTGAAGATACTCAAAATTATATGTAGTTTTGGAAATACAGGCGCTCGAAGTTACGTTGTGATCGTCACAAATGATGTCATAACTCGACACATAATGACGTAAGCGGTGACGCCTTAGCAAATTATACTCGAAGTAGTGCCAAATACATCAATTTAAGTTATGTTTATGGTTAGTGAATACAGCTTAGAGTGGCTTTTTATGCTTGCCCTATTAAACCATTTAATCCCTGGGCAATGAAATTCTTAGGTTGCGAAACCTTTCTATGAGGCGCTCCCTCAATCTAAAATATTCCTTAATTAGATGTATTGGCTACTACTTCGAGTATGATTTTCTAAGGCGACACCGCTCACGTCATTATGTGTCGAGCTATGACATGATTTGTGAAGACGACGTAACTTCAGGCGCCTTTATCTCCGAAACTATGCATAATTTTGAATTTCTTCAAAGGAATTTTTTTCTTGTAAAAATCACCTAAGTTTGCACCATTGTTTTAGGGACTCCTTGTATGTGGATGTTCTTCCGAGAGCTACAGGCTTTTAAGCTATAATACGGTTCTTAATAGTGTATAATTTATGTAGATTGTATGGAAGATAGATCGAGTACCTAATTTGTTATATGCATGTCTTACGTCGTAGGTTTATTTATTTATTATTATTATTATGCTTTATTACTTGCGTCGCTCTATCTCCTCGGCCAGAATCCTCAATGTTCCAATATAGAGAAAAACACTATGTGGAAGTAACTGTATAAATGGTTGCTTGTCTTATGCTCAGAAAAGTTGGGAAATATATCAAGCCGAACCGAATCTGATATAACATAAAACATATAACGCACATTAGGCCTGATCCAATACTGTTGCATGCGACATTTTTCCATTTGAAAACAACAGGAAAAGAGCGTCCTTTGTCTATTTTTGGCCAAACTAAGAAGGCGTCATCTTTAAAGGGCTTTTTTAACAAGCTATCATGCATGAAGATAGCATGCATAGTCCGTCTGCTACAAGCAACTTTATTTGATGTTCAGGTATACGCAAACGCTCTCGTGTAAAATCAATAACATGAACAAAGCCATTTCCTTTCCTGTGCTCTTCAAATGGAATAACGTCGCATGCAACAGTAGTGGATCAAACCTAATGTATGTTATATATATAGTACAAGTAGTGAGCTTCTGTTCATTAATTAAATGGCTTATTTCTGCACGGGTATTTCTATATTTGGATAATACGATAATTATTTAGATTGTGTTGTAAATGAACTAACCTAAATTTAACCTAAAATTACTTCACTATATAACAGGAACACATTTTTAAAAAATAGACCCCCAAAAAAAATGAGTCGTTGTAGTGACCGGGAAAGGAACCTAGAGTCGCAGTTGCCGACCGAGTTCTGTACACTGAGCAATCACCAATATAACCGACCTTTCTGCACAGGCAACAGAGAGCCAAGACTTCCGTCTAACTATTTGATGTCTCCTAGTGTTGAACATCCCCACATAGCAAAATGACGTCCCAGGGACATCTGACAGACGGACGTCCTGTTTAAGTCCCGTTTACATCCATGGGACGTATAGTTATAATTAATCCTTCGTATAACTATACGAAGACACATCCTTCGTATAGTTATAATTAATTAAATAATAATAATAGTAAGGTCGATTTAATTTATAGAAATTCCAGGTAGGTAATCCCGCACGGCTTTCCGGGGGACCTCCATACGGGATGAACTGTGTGTATTGCCCACAGAGTTATCCCACGGACGTCCTTAGGACATCGCTATGGGAGCTTGAGAAATCTGACGTTAACGGGATCTAAATGGGACGTCCCAGGGATGTACTCTGCTATGTGAGTCATGACACTTCACCACGTATGGATCTTTTTCTAATTGAGGATTTTTTTTTTAACAAATCGTGGCAGTGATAAATAGAGCTCATTGGAAGAGCACTTAGCCGGCAACTGGAAGGCCCCCGAGTTCGAATCTTGGTCAGTACCGCAACTAAGTTTTCTTCTAATTTTCTTCAGCATCTTAACGACACAGATGGTCTTTTGTAAAGGAAATTAACAAATAATACATTTGTTTATATCTTTTAATTCAGAGAGGAAACCATTACAATATTTTCTCCCATCCTTGCTTCTTCACAACCATAATAGCAACAAAAGAAAACAAAAAAAACGTCATGATTATACTTGAGTTGTTTCTGGCATAACACAAGGTGATATCAAAACTACAATTTCTTCCTTTTTCCTTTGTTTTTTAAAAAAAGAAATATTAATAACAAGCATCTTCATAAATAATTGTAACATATTGTGCGCGAAAGTGCTAAAAAAAAACATTAAATCCTTGCGGGCTTTTAGCTGCAAATTACTAAACAGCACAACTGCGAGGGGATCTTGGACAAGAGAACAAAATAAAAATATCTACATAATAAAGAATCCTTTAACTATTGTGAACTTATAACATTTTAATATCTACCACGATTTTTTATTGCTCCAAAAATGATTATTTTTAGTTTTTAGAAGGCCGCACAAGCAGTGGAAGGTATGCAAAGATATTTTTTTGGTTGACTAAACACTGAAAATCAGTGGTGATACGTAATACAAATATTCATTGTTTAAATCGTTTGTTGATATGAACTACACTAAGAATAAAGACTTTAGTGTTTTGGACTAACAGCTCGTAAGTGTAACATATTCAGGCCCACTGTGTAACATGATTAAAATTCCATCCTTACCCAACAAAACGATATTAATAAATAATGTACACAAAAATATAATAATAGTAAAAAAAAAAATCACCTATTATATTGCCTATCCGGCCTTCTTCTGTATGTACTTTATAATAGTAAAAAAAGATATTCGATTTCCTTCACATAGATACATATAAGGTACGCTTGTAATTACTTAAATTAGCCTATGATTTGGGTTCTATTATGTAAAAACCTTCCTTTTTCATTGAACAACTACAAGTTTAAATATTCTTCTTCTTCTTCTCTAGCTTCGCTAAGATTTGAACAATCACTTTGCAAAATTTCGCTTCGCTCTGTTCCTTTAGTTTCAGATACAACTTCGTTTTGTACCGTCATATCACTCTGCGAGATTTCTTCTTCCTCTTCTTCCAATTCTTGATTTTCACTTGTTTCATCAATGTTTCCTTGCTCACTTTGTTTATCTTCGTCATTAACTCGTGTTTGCAGATCGATTACATCAATTCCAACCTTATTCTCCGCATCATGTACAACTTCAGTTCCATTAGGAAGAATCACACCATCCAACGTAATAATATTTCCTGTGCTATGGCTAGATTGCATGTCTAAATCAGGCATTCCAACCAGGACAGTGTCAGGCTCACAGATCGCTAGTTCTCCGCTCGTAAGGCTAGAGTAATCAAACAAAGCTAACGGGTAGTGCGCACTTAGAGGCAAAGAAGAGGAATTATGCCCCATCACTTCCGGCATTTTCTGACAACAAGAGTATGAAAATGGAGGTCCAAAGCAAGGATATATAGGAGGCCCAGCGCTTCTGCTGCTACCTGGTGGGAAGAAACACATATGCGACCATGTTGTTTGGTAATTCGAGTCATCTCCAAGGCTGGTTGTTCTCGGTGACGAAAAGGTAAGGGTTTGAGACAAATTACTCTGACTAATAAACTGTGTTGTTGACTGGTGTTGTTGACTAGATGTGGCTGCAGTGTGCTTCTCAGAAAGCTGAAAATGAATAAACTCCGTTAGTACATTAGTTTTCACATATAGCCTATTGGAGGGGACCCAATCGAAAATATTGAATCTCAAAACTTGTCTGCTTTTAGTGAGTAGCTTTTAGTGTACAAGAAAATTATGTTTTTTTATATGACTATACGATAAATGAAGTACTCCGCTAATAAAATGGTCTATATTCCAGATAAGAGCTCTAAATAATAATAATAAGTGAAATAAAATAAATAAATAATCTTCCTGTGAACTTTTACTAACTTATTTTCTCATCATTAAACAAGAAAAAAAAGCTGTTCCAGACGTCCCTTATTATTTTCGTTTACATCATCTTATTAAAAATTACTTATACTTTTAGAATACTATTTCTAGAATCTGTAGTATTTGCTAATTTATCTTTTCATGAAGATAAGTTTATACTACTGTACCCATCCAAGAAAAATCGATTTGTTCTTCTTGACAGTACAACCTGTCTACTTTATCTATGATAGTGCAGCATGTCCCAAAATGATTGCTCTGATTTTCTTTTGTACGTGAGTTGGTGCACTCTTAAAAAGTTTCGGAGGCAGTGTGTTCTAGTTCCCAAGTCCATTGCTAGGAGCACTATGGGTACTGAATCTGTGTAATGGCTTCCGTAGAGGAAAAGGCACAATGTGTGACTGACTGAGACAAAATCGCTAACAATGATACAACAAAAATTTAGAACTTAGTATGGAAAAGAACCATCAGATGTGACATTGATAAAGTCATGGATGCGAAAGTTTTTGAAAATAGGTACAGTTGAAGAGAGTAAATCGTCACCTTGTCCACTTCAATTAATTTTGAGGAAAACCAGTTTTAAAGTTTGAAGTTCCATTTAAAGTCTGTATAAATTCATTACATTTCTAGCTACTTGGAGATCGTTTTGTGAAATAGTACTTTTGGGGTTGATGCCCTTCAGTACAAGGTCTTTAACTTCAGTGTTAACTCCATTTTGCCAAAAAGTGAATCTAGTACCATGACGTTCCAAGGTGACGAAATGTGGTGAGGGAACTTCAATGTCCGATAAGATGGTGGAAAACATTCGTGCAGCCTTTGCCCAATCACAGATTAAATCAATGCGCTAAGCTGAACGTCAACTTCAGGTGCTGAAGACTACTGTGCACAGAGTTATGAAATTGCATTCGTATGAGGTGCAGATTATTCAGAAATTGAAACCAAGGGACTCCGAGGCACGTGAGCTATTTGCAACAATATGTTCCAGTTACTGAAAAAAACAACACATTTCTTGTAGCAAATGGCATTTTCTGTTGAAGTGACATTCTACGTTAGTGGTGCTGTAAATCGACACAACATGCTTTTTTTGAGTTCTGAAACAGTGAGGGTGCATATCCGGGACAGTCTCAAAATTAATATGTAGTGTGCGTTAATGCATGACAGAGTGATCATGCCTTTCTTGTTTAATAAAGCATCTATGAACGTTAACGGGTATGCGGATATGCTCGTGAATTATGCCATATCCTATTACAGGACATGCACCCTTATGTTATTTTTCAACACAATGGGGGATCTCTTGACAGTACAACGTTTGTGTTGGAGCTTCTGGACGATGCATTTTCTAATCGATGGATTGGTAGAGATAGGTAATTTGTAGAGAAAGGTCATTATTTTGGGACATCTTATATTTATTATATTTCTGTGAATACTGCACATTTTAAAGAGTTTACTTACTTTGGATGTTATGCTGGTAACGATAAGTCATTCACCTGCTTATTGCAAGCCCATTGATACTTTATTCATGATTTTATAAGTTTTTTATATGTAAATCTTAACAATTCTCATTAACTACCTTACTGAGTAATTCTTTAATAATGTAGTGAAATTTACTTTGATAATACATATGAGTTCTTTTCAATGCACTTTTAGATAATGTACAAGACTTTGGACAAGTATGGATAGACCGTTGTCCCTCCTCTATTCGATGCAAGTGCATTGTTGCAAACCTCCCATCACACATTATCAATGCAACAAAGCAGCAAGATTGCAGCAGTAGCCAAGAGGAGGATTAAGTGGGCTATAAGGTAAAAAAAAAAAAGACGCGTTTGAAGAAGGAAGTAAACGAATCTACGTACGTTATTCTCCATAAAACGCCATTCGAATTTCCCAAGTAAATATTTAATATATTCTTTAATTATTAGATGTTCTTTTATCAAGAATTTCGCCTTTTGCTCTGACAACTTCTTTTCACTCGAATTCTTTGTCTATTTGTAATGATCTTCTTTCACGGGGTGGTCAGGACGTTCATTCGATGCAATTCTACTTGTCAGATGGGTTAAAATTCTAAGCATGTGAAGAGAGCAGTCAATGTTTACAGAGAACTGAAGAATGGAGAATTTTAACATATGATGTGCTTAGTAAACTAAGTATTTACTTTTGTTATAAAATGAAATGACATGACAGCACACGGAATACGCTATATTTGCATTCACTTACGTACATGAGTGGTGATATTAGATTCAGTAGATTTTTCAGGAAATGTGTTAATCGTTTATTTACATTTCCTTGACGTTTCTCTGCGTTTTTCTCATGGCGTAATGTCTGTAGCTACTGTAAATTTCTCTTCTACATTTCTAAGTCTCTCTCTCTCTCTCATGATTATACCGCGAGAAAAAAAAAACGCGGTGAAACGTTGACGCGAGGCTGTGTAAAATTAATGATCAAAAGTCCCTAAAAAATCCACGAAGTCCCTATCAACATTCACGTAAGTAAAGTACACTATAATTCCAGGAATCCGAAGTTTCAGATAATCCTGGCACCTTAGAATGAAAATTCATCGTGAAATTATTATTATTATTATTTTGGTGAAGGAAATAATACAGATTTAAAGCAAACAAATTTATTTTTGTCCTAAAATAGTAGTGATAAGACTCACGTGATGGCTAATTCTTGTCCCATGTCTCCTACTTGACTCACATTCAAGGTCACTAACCTCGCGTCTCCGTCTCAGCCCTGCCCTACAGTAGTGCCTGACGCGCTGTCATGGTTTATTTCCCTACCATAATGCGCTAAATGATGATCTGGTACATTTACTGTATGTTTAAAACATTTTTCGGATAATCTAAAGTTTCCGGAATCCGAACAGGGCCCAGCTACAACTAGTTCGGATTCCCGGGGTTATAATATATATTTGAAAAGTAGCCTCCGCGCACAAAATATAATTTTTAGTTATATTTACATTGATGAAGGAACCGAAATACCGGTTTACAGATACCGAAAATTCCTGGAGATCAGATCTGCCCTCTGCTGTATGACTGATATTCTGATGCAAATTTGTATTATTATACACCTTGCTATGAAGCAGAGTTTTCTGGCTGGAAACGATCTCATAACTTGTAAAAAGTTCAAATATGAAGCACAATGAAAATCTATCGGTAAGTCTAAAGAAAAATTTTGAAGTAAATCAACACTACTACGAAAGTACTCCGATTATTAATAATAATAACTTACTATAACCTAATATTAAAATTCTATTTAAAAAAAAAAATCTAATGCAACTGTAACGTTATTTTTAGACACATCTCAATATGTTTTCAGCACACGTTTATTCTCTTCAATTGTGATAATTAAATGATAGTTATTACCTCTTTGAACAAACTCTTGTACGTGGCGATATTTCAATATTTTATCGATGCTGAGAATGAAGTTAAGTTACGAGAAAGATTATCAAGAAATTTCTTTGTTTCGTTGTTCCTGTTGTAAAGTCTCAAAATCCCACATAGCAGAGTACATCCCTGGGACGTTCCATTTAGATCCCATTAACGTTAGATTTCTCAAGCTCCCATAGCGATGTCCTAAGGACGTCCGTGGGATAACTCTGTGAGCGATACACACAGTTCATCCCGTATGGAGGTCCCCTGGAAAGCCGTGCGGGATTACCTACCTGGAATTTCTATAAATTAAATCGACCTTACTATTATTATTATTTAATTAATTATAACTATACGAAGGATATGCCTTCGTATAGTTATACGAAGGATTAATTATAACTATACGTCCCATGGATGTAAACGGGACTTAAACAGGACGTCCCGATATCCTGCCAGGAGATCCGTCGGATATCCCTGGGATGTCTTTTTGCTATGTGGGAAGTGGTTGTATTGTAAAATTGGCGACGATATGGCAATGCAAAGTTACTGATATATTTTACCTATGAATACACATAACTATAGTGTAGTGTTATTTCTCACACTTATTTATCGAGCTTTGATTTCTTTTTATGACTTACATTTATATCACAACGTTGATATACATAGCACATGCTAGCTAATTAATTTATCATTATTTTAAGATCTATGCAGCAGAACCATGTTTGTAGAGAAAATACAATGTGTTCGTGGAGTCATGGTGCAGTTGGGGGTTTCAAATAGCCACTACATCGCAACAAAACATAATAGAGATTAGAAACAAGCCCAAACGAAGAAGAAATTCTCAAAGACTTGCCTTGTAGCGTCTGTTGGAGAGGGTGAGGAAGAAAGTGCGTAACACCATCCGTCACTTCTGATTACCAGGAACTGAAGTATCACGTAGATGTTTGCAAAGCTGTTAACGGAATGCACATTAAACTTCAAAGAACATAGATAAAAACTTTGAGAGCTTATTTTCGTATTTCGTGTTTCTTTGCCATGTTTGAAACCGCACATGGTTATACGGACCGGATAACATTTTACCCTAAGTAAAGAATTGAATAGAGATCCAAATTGTCAATATTGATTTAATATAAATTTCTTATCACCTTCACTGTATTTATGTTCTTTAGAATTTTGTGAAGGATACGAATATAAACATTACAAGCCTCAAGCAGTAGAAAATATAAAGGCTCCAAACTCCATAACGCCCAGCAGGAAAGAAAGGATCAGGATAATTCTTCATCCAGAAAACTTGTTTGATGCATACGAAGACTGTAAAGGTCAATTTTGTCGAAGGAATTTCGGATAAGCTATCTTTATTTCGAACTAAACGAAACACACAGCTCACTCTATGATTTTGCCCTCTGCAATGTAGAATTCCAGAGCTTTGAGTGGATTACTTGGAATCAATAAGGTGTTCATTGTAGTAGTTTTGTATCACCCTGGCATGATGCAGGGTTATGTTATTTTCTGCTTGTAATTCCATCTCGAACGGAAAAATTACTCGTAAATGGTCTACAACAAGATCTGTATACTTGCACCTGCCAACACAAACCTCAATTTCAGTAGTAGTCCTTGCTAACTCCAATTAAGTACACTTCATATCATTACAGAGCTTATGCAGCATCGTGCTCATAGAATGGATCCATAGCTTGGTCTCCTCAACACACGGACCTGATCGTCTCCTTGGTGACGAGACGAGTGACCACTGTCCAACGTTGATGCTCTCTGGCCCATGTGACCGCATTAACAAAGATTTTATGATAGTCGGCAACTATCAACACTTATGAAATACAATGTACACTGTATAGTGCGCTGGATGGGTGATAGACACTAGTGTTCAATTGGGATATAATTTGATGATCTGTTACCTTTCGTTGTGTTACATCTATCCTTGCGGTCTCTGGCGCACAATATGTAGCATGGTCTAATTATACAATTAAAATTAATTTCTCGCAATTCATTGGCCCAATTTGTCCAAAAATTTTGTATGTACCTTGCGCTAAGTCGTCTTGTGTTACAGCATTTTCAGAAAATTGAATGAGAATTACATAGCTTATTTGGCTAAAAATACCATCCCACAAATATAGTACAATTCCTAGGAGGGACAATACCACATAAACAAAGAAATAATACCATATTGCCTTCTTTCATAGACAATACGCTCGTTCTACGAACAAAGCCTTGTACAAAATTCTTTCCATTGCAAAGTTCATGCATCTATCTAACTTATTCATTTGAAAATTTGAATAGCAGCAAAGAACGTCGTAGTCCGGTCGAAGTCGAAGCTCAACAGGCGCGTCGAAAATATCTGATCGACGAAGGGTGAAATAACATAGATGGTAACGTAAAATCAGCAAACATGGCCATAAAAACACAACTATAGCGTACATTGTTTATTAGAAAACACGTGTATACCAACTTAGAGAATTTAAGCTAAAGTTTTCGAAATATCGATTTTGGTCATCAGTCCCTTTTCTTGCATCACCTCTGGGCTCTCATACTGTTGACATCACCTGTGGACTCCCACACTGTCCGAATTTCACGTCTTCCTGCTGTAGCCTTGCCCAAGAAAATCTAACAGCATTAGTCACAAGGGAGATGGAATCCCATCTTGTGCTCCTTACAAGTTGATCACGGTCAAATGAAGATAAATACAGTATTCATCTCATAGCTCCCACAATTACACTACCACCCAATGGGAAAGACTCCTCACTCATATATAACACGTGAGTAATCTGGTTGCATTCATTTGTTGCGAAGAAACGAGCCGGAAACGTTATAACATATTCCTGTCTTTAATACACTGGCAACTTAGTTTATTATAACCAAACTATCTGTTAAAGTTATGTCGTTGGCACCTCAACCAGAAATAAATAAATCGGTTTATCTTAGTTGTTATTTTACTATCTTCGTTGATTATGCGTCTAAAATTATAGTTGAACCATAATTTCGTAACTCTTTCGGAAGCGAAATAACCTATAAATGTACCCTACATAGACTCATTCTGCAATTGTCAGCGCATTTCGGACTCAGCTATGTATTAGTAGTTATAATGCTAATAGCTAATGTTTTCATTTTGTAAAGTTATGACATCCTCCTTGCATAATTGACCTCCTTGCACTTTTAGTTTTTCGAAGCACAACGTAGCGATTACCACTAATCATCTTTCTATGTTGCTGATAACTACTGAAATTTTGTAGTTCTTTCTCCAGAAACGGGAAATAGTTTTGGTAGTAGTGATGATAGGCATGGTTTGTTAAGTGTCACGTTTTCAAAATGTTGAAATAAAAACGAAAACTCATTTCGTTCCCAACATCTTTAATAGATTGTATTGTTATTCAGTAAGTGCAGGAACATACAAATAAACTTTAGTCCTATAATTCTGTCATCTTACACCCTTCCTAGTTCGGTCGTGAACAATTCTAAATCCCTAGGTTAATATGTCTGTTTTCAAGTCTACAAAAGATTGGTTTTATTTTAGTTTTCAATGTCTATTTGAGTATCTTTTAACAATACATATATGTGTATAAAAGATTATGTATGCCAAAATCTATGTTACGAAATGAAACCGCAAGAAATCTACTTCAAATTCATCGAAATGCATTTAACAGACATCATCAGCCGTATTCAGAAACGGTTTTCTTTTTTTTTAGAGTAAATAGCCCTGTACTAACGAGTAACTAACGATGTTAATGTAATAGATTGTTAATCAAACGTTAGTTAGGACCATGCATGTATTTGACAAAGTTTGATTGGATCGAGCGAAACATTGTGCTTTTTTTTTTTTAACAATGTGTCCAGGTAGGCTTTTCACATTTCAAAAATATATCCAATAATTTTGGCTAAAAACTGTAGACGAATAATGTATCTAGAATGTGACTTCCTGTCTTAACCTCAACTATATGCAAGAAAAAAATACTTAGATCATAATTTGCAAAATAAATTGAAAATTTGGAAGTTTAAATTTGATCATTCTGTACGTTGCTTATAACTATGCATCACAGTACATATGACATTTCAAAATCTCCCTTTCTCGGTCTATTTTCACAATATATGTATTTACTAGAGCATTAATTTGACTGATTATTTGAGCTCATGTCAACGCATTTTCGTTTTAGTGCTTGTTTTTCAGCAAGCTTTTTACCCGTCCACAATTTCACATGATATATCTGACTTTCATGAATATTAAAAGGACAAGTTTCTGTTTCTCGATTCATGCTTAATGCAAATATTGATCAAGATTGGAATGCCCTTTCATTTCGTGACAAAGTTTTGAATCCTCCTATATATATTATATGCATCTCTACCCTCAAAGCGATATTAGACACCCCAATGTCTGCCCATGTTTTTATTTCAGGCCACTGCGAGGTAAGATTGTGTTGGAGATGTGAATAGTCTTTTTGAAGCATTATGTACAACGATATGAAATAATAAAAATACCCCATCGTAAGCATACCGTTTTCTATAACTTGATTTATTAATATTCAAGTCCGATGAATTAATTCTAGGGGGGAAAATACATGTGCTCAGTTACTTAAGTTTAACAAACTTACTTGCTTAGGAATGTTCCCGCTAGATATGTGGTTAAGCTCATTGGCTTATAATCAACGGCTTCCGGATTATATTCCCAGTTGGGACACAAGTGTTTCGAAGAACTTCAAATCCCGTACATAGGACATTAGCATAATTTCTATCTGATGGAAGGCAATGGTAAACTACTTCGTTTCACTAGTCCTAAAGGCCTTTGGAATCCCAAACCTACCTACAGGTAGAACATGCATCATCATCGTTTTGCTATTTCACAAGATTGTCGGGCTATCCACTGTTGATCTGCCGGAAGAGATTTCAGTGACTCCATCTTGACCAAGTTTCACTTACTTTTATCACGAATGAACAAGCGACGATCGCAAGTTTCAAGTACTAACCTAGAAATATCCTAGCATCAGGGGTATCATTTGTCTTTTTTTATCTACTGTAAATGACTACCACATAATCATCATACAGGGTCTGTCCAATAAGTATCGAAACTGGAGTCATAACAAGAAATTTATTGAAGATACAAATAACAAGAAATTTATTGAAGATACATGTACAGTGAGTTAAAATTCTTCAAAATATGACCTTCTTCATCAATACATCGATGCCAGTGCTTTTTCCAGTCTTTATACGCCCCTGGAAGTTGACAATCGCAAGGCTGTTCAGACACTTCGTCGAAGCTTCTTCGACCGCTTCAATCGTCCCGAAATGATGTCCTGATGTCTTTTCAGATTCCTTTTGATCCTAGGAAATAAAACGAAGTTGTGGGAGCCAGATCTAAACTGTACGGTGGTTGCAGCAACGTTGCCACGTTGTGTTTGGACAGGGCCTCCCACTGAGGGACGTGTGGCTGGGCGCATTGTCGTGATGCAGCAACCAGGTATCGGCGACTTCCCGGCGGACACTATTCCTCAAAAGTTCAAGCACTTTTGAGTAAAATTTACCGTTCACTGTTTGTTCAGCAGGCCCAAACTACTCGAGGACCACACCTTTTACGTGATTCGTCTTCGACTCCTTCCCGGTCATTTTTTATTTTCTATGTCACTCAAACATCCGCGTTCTGGACATGGCCTCGTCCTTGTAAGCCTCATGAATCATATCAAAAGTCTCCGTAATATATATTTGTTCAATTCAACACAAAATTTGATGGCACAACGCTGCTCCATGTTTCGCTGCATCTTGACTCTCGACGCAAGCACTACACACACTTTCACTTCAAGCACTATGTACACACTCCAAAGGCTCGAAGGTAACTGAGCTGGGTCTCCTAGCTCACGTGACATCCTCCACCACCGACCCCACCCACAGAGACCACCCTCAACCCTTTCCCATTCACATAAAAAAAGCAGTCCCGATACTTATTGGACAGACCATGTGCACTATGTTTTACCACCGATTTAAATTATTATCAACTCCAAGTTCTGAGGATCCTACGATAGCGTTTTCTAAAAGTAAGCTGCTGCAACACAATATTGCACTGTATTATTCATCTATTAGCGCTTGATTTCTTGTGTTTTTATGTAAAATAAACTTGTTATGCCAATCAGAACTTGTAAATTATTGAACTGATTGTCGATTATGCACCCTTTCATGAAAGCATATACTCACTGATAAATTTTCTGTTCTTTCTGGCGATTGCTAATTGTTATTTCCCATCTTCATGGAACTATACTAACACACAAATAACAGGCAACCAGATTGTAGCTGAATGTGCCAATATTGTGGAACGACAGAAGGCTGACTAACATATTAGTAGCTGGCAGTATTAACTCCTAATGGAATCACTACACTCAACTTTTAACTGCAATAAATCACTTTATTTATTGATGAGGCGTGTTTTGATCTACAAACCATGTTCGTAGTCTGTCCGGTAGTAATGGTATGAATGGTAGAAGACCGTATTCAATTCTTCAGGAACGTTACAAGAGAACTGGCATAAATGAGGCTTTCTCTAGTCTGTTAATAGACGTGTCGTTACGCAAGGTAGAATCAACGCTTAAAGCATAGAACATACAATTGAGAATTATTTTTCCTTATGAATTCAAACTGTGATGTTCTGCATGATTAAAGGCAAACTGCATTAATACAGCGTTTGGAGAAGAGGTGGAACACATCGTTTCGTTGCAAAATTTCGAACAGGCAATGAAAAGCTGGAAAATCAATCCCGGGCCTCGATCTTCTGCAATCTCCGATGAATCCATTAATATTGGGAAAGCTGATTATCGGAAAAGGGGTCCCATAGTCTAGTGGTTTGAGCGTTGGACCCATGTCTGCGTGGTCCCGGGTTCAATTCCCGGTTGGAGTCCCACTCTTCGGCGTCCACCCAGCGTTGTGAGGCAAACGGGGGGTCACGTGAATAAAGACGTGACGGCCACACTAGGTCTAGAAAGACCTTGATACGCCTGTTTGTTGTTAGGTGACGCGCAGTACTGACCACACAGCCTGACGGTGGACGCAGTTCCACCAAACGCGGATAGATGGCGTTGGGGAATGCTCAGGGCATATCGGTCTGTTACGCCAGTGGTTATTATTATTATTATTGTTTCTGGTTATCGGAAAAGAGTTCGCGCTACATCTGACAAAGATCATAGCATCTTTATTGATCAGTATTTGGATGATGTAGAAAAGCTGGATACACGGATGGTCCAACGATAAGGTTTCTTTTTTCTTTTGCACCGCAATGAGGACAGTGGTTAGGGAGAGTCGAGTATCTAATACGTTGTTCAACGATACTCATACTCTTTCTTCTTCTTGCGTGGTGACCTGCAGCTAGAGTTATTCATCCCATCTTTTCCTCCAAAGAGGCGACACCATTAATGCAAACGATTACTGTGATGAACTGCAGAAAATGAACCAATTTCGCGACAAGCGGCCTGCGTTGCCAACACATATGGTGTCATTATCTTGCACGGCAACATGTCTCAGAAAAGACTACTAAAATTCCATAAATTGGAGTATGAAATATTCCTTATCCTGCATATACACTCGACTTATCTCCAATGGATTATAACCTTTTCTGTCATCTAGACCAGAAGATCCTTAGCAGAGAAGAAATCCGCTAACGACATCGATGAATGTAGTGTTACATATACTCACATACTCGCGTTATAGCCGAGAATCGTTTATTCATAAGTGCGATCCAAGTTTTTTGGCAAATTGATGGGACAAGTATGTAGATGCAGAACAAGACCACTTCAACTAGGCCTGCACTGTTTTTATATTATTATAAACATTTACAAAGGACACTTGGCTTCCGAACGTTTGAATTACACCAACCCAATAATTGACAGACATGTAGAGTTACGGAAAAACGTATTCCGGGAACGTTACGTTTTCAATTCTTATTTTTTTTTTAATTTAGAGATTAGACTAGCTACTACGTCTAAGCCCGTCCCATGTGTGAGTCATGATATGCGACGAGCTTAGGCATAGCTACCGGTCTGGTCCATAAATGTTAGCTGATTAGGAATTGAAACACAGCGTTCTTGAAATACTTTTTTTCTGTGACTATACTAGGCTGAAATTGTATTCCACTTCTACTAAACATGATTTCATTCTACTAAACTGTCAGTTCGGTTACTCATTTCCAGATCACGTGTACGGCAAACTGAGAAGCCATTTTATGATACTTTCATCAGTTGGGTTAGTACTGTGAACTTTACACTGTTGAATTTCTTGTATATAAAAAAAAATGTAAGGAGAGGATGTAAGGGAAATGATTAACACGTAACATTATTTAAGCAAGCATTTATATGTATATATATATCTAGTGTTGTATATTTATATGTACATGGCGTTAAGTTATATTTTGGTTTTACAGATATGATGTTGCATTTTTTCCCACATGGCATCGGTATCCTTTTTTTACGAAGTATACAAAAATACCATAATCCAGCATGTTCATCATCATTCATACTATAAGTAGAAGAGTATCTCAAAAGACGTTAGAATAGCTCAAAATTTTGTTTTCTAATGTTATCCGAAGAACTTGGCAGTGGTATACGTGATTTGGTTGAATTTGAAATGTAGTGAGATCATGGACAATGGAACAGCCATTGGAAGTCTTAGATAGGCTGTAGTTAATGAGTTTAAAAGTTTTTAATTACCAAAAGAAATATATGAGTTAATATTCTTACGTTGAGGAACTAAGTGAAAAAAAACTCAATATCAAAAGGGAAGGGATATATATTAGATTCATCAGAAAAACAAAGTTAAAAATGGAAGCACTATCAAACATGACTGCAGAAATTTTCCCACGTGCTAAATATATATATATTAGGACTCGTAAGTTCTTTTGGATTTAAGAACCAACCACACCTAGTTCTTAGGATATTTTCTTTTTTACAATACTATGTTTAGATGAAATATTATCACTAAATAATACTTGATATGATTTCCGACGTAATTGAAATATAAAATGTTATTACACTTGCCACTACTTTCATTCGAATATATAGTTATTCTTTGTTTTAATGAAATAACACAGTGACCTTTTAAAGATAATAATTTTACACTCAGTTTTCTCCAAAATGAATTATAATTTCTTATTGTTATTATTATGAATTTTTCTCTTAGTGAACAAGAAACCATGTTCACGACAACTGATATATTTTTTTTGTTTTTATCTTTGCTCTCCAGAAATATAATTTAAACACATAATCCCTTTTATATGTACTCTTCTATTATGTAAGGAACAGTTCGCGAAAAAATTATAGTTGTATATTTCTAAATACTCCTTGAACTTATCATTAGGAAACAGTAAAAGTGCCCACTAATTGTTATAAATGACAAAGAAAATAAGAAATACTGGTTTCATATAGGGTGTACTTAAGGGACAAATATCTCAGGCCAAAGCAAAACACAAGTTCCAATGAACTTTTGAGAAAAATGGCTTGGTTTTTCAAATATACAGAGTCCAACTTCGGGATCAAATTGAATTGAATTTATTTATGACCGGTAGACATTTAGGCTCGACTCAAAATCGACTTCTTACAGTGGCAAATATTATAAACGATTTATTGGAAGATGATTTGTATCAGTGCTGTCGATATTAGACGTGAAAATGCGATATCATCAGGTTAAACAATGTTGCCAACTCTATATAAAGTGTTATTCCTTCAAATGGCACTACGTCAATTTAGTGGATATCTGATATTTCTTACTAATGGTGAGCATCTTACATGAAGCATACATTACAGTGTTGCAAACTGTGACTAATATAAGAGGTGAAATATTTAGAATTTTCTCTATATTATCCATAGTTAGCAACACTGCATTCTTTGCTTCACATGTTTACCAACTATCAATAAACTGACGTAGTGTCGTTTGAAAAAATGAAAGTTCATACCAGTTGACAACACTGTCAATGCAATGACATCACAATTTTACTTCTTAAGTTCATCCTGCTTATACAAGTCGACTTCCAACCACATAGTTTTACTTCCATGCAGCGTTTAAGTTTTATCAAGGAACATTTATTTCATTTACTACTGTACGAAGTCCATTTTGGATTCGAAGCTCGACCCCATACATCTCGAAAACAAATCAATTTTAAAACTAAACTTTTCTTAGTTGTTCCCACGTGTTACTGTATATTCTATATTATACATTCTTGTATTTAAAAGTAGCGAGCTTTCACATGGACAGACATGTTCATTGCAAGCTTTCACTGGAATAGACGTGTTCACAAAAGCAAGTAGATTGAAGTGAAAAGGGTAATCATGACAACCAAGTTGCCATTTCCCAAAACTTTTCTTTTACTGTGGACATACGGTAAACGGCGAAAAATCATTTATATCTTTCTATAATTTTGTTCTTTCATGTTTATTCAGGGGCGTAAGAACACCAAATAACTAGCTGTATTAAATGTTATAAATCGAAACTATGTCATATTTTGAGGAAAGTGACACATAGTGCTTTTAAAATGTACTGTGTTGTACATGGCAAAATCATATTAGTACCCTTATAATGTACCGAGATATAGTATAACGTATGAACAAAGGGATAGGGCTAGTGGAGCGCCGGGCTGATGAAATGACTTTCGCCAAAGCAGACAATGACTTTCTTTTTCAGTGTAGAAGGTTGTGAGAACTAATACGGAGACGATGGAGTGATGGTTTGAGGACAAAATGGCGTCAGCGGGCGAATTCACTAGGATGAATTGACAAGAATTAATTGTCAGCATTTATCGTGATGATATCTTGGTAATGTATGTGACGGTGTCTCGGCAGTATGTAGAAAAAAAATGTTTCTCTCATGACAAAGACCATCCCCATAGGGTTGAATTCATGAATGACTTCTTGAAAAGTTAATATATTGTCCGTTTAGTAGTATGCCAGTGCGTTCACCGGCTTTGAAACCAATGAATCTGGGATATCATAGAAAGACGACTTGCTTCGCATCCACAACAACCTGTTATCTGAAGCTTTCAAGATAGCCCTGCATGGAGAATGAGAATTACTGCAACAATTCCTTCTCACTGCTGTTGTCCACAGTATGTCGCATCGTTGTCAAGTGTATTGTTAGCTGCGACCATCCAGTCTATTAAACCCATTCTCGGAGAGATCTTTTTTTGTGATCTACCATTGGATCGTGTTGTGTATTTTCCCTATAAATAAATTGTGTTTCATGGCAGTTTTACCATACTAATATACACCATGTAAGAACAAGTTTTTCAAGATGTTATATCTGATGGATCATTTCGTGTTTCTTTAATTTTGAACAGTACTGTAGTAAACAGTTGGTTAAAATAATAATATTAGGTAATTCATAGCGGAAATCGCCTTTGTGACATCGAGAACGAGAAAGTAGTTTCAATGAAAGATTATATAGCTTCTGTTAAATTTTTGCCCCCCCAAGTTTTCTCGTTCCAACCAGATTACTACGGACTCTAAACTAGCTTTAACGAAACAGCCAAACAAGTAGTCATGTAATAGCACTTTCCGTTAAGAATGATCGGCAAGCTCTCACTTAAGTCAACAGTTTACTAAGCTATCTTGAATTACGATTACTGGAGAATTTTTTAATCATAGGACTTGCTCTGTGTTTTCTGATGATAAGTGCAAGGAACATTTGAAATATCGACAGCACGAAACCATCGACATATGCATGAAAACATTTCTCTCTCCTTTTATTCTTTGAAATCTTTCGAAACTGGTAGAATTTTTTTTCCCCCTTACTTTACGTGTCATGTTTGTACTGTTTTTTTTTCTTCTGGAGAACATTAATCTCTCAATGACAAAGTTAACCACAAATAGTCACTATCATTTTGATTCATCTCTTTCTTTAATCTCTCTCTTTTTTTTAAATTTTGGGTTAATGTTTACAGAGGCCCATTTTTTTGGGAATTACATATTACAGTAAGTGGATTGTACTTCGCTAGAATTTAAAAAAAAAAAAGAGTTTAAGCTGAGGTGAGATTACTGTCTTAACAATTAAGGAGAAGAAAAAGTATCTGGGCGGCTACATCTTAGTAAGTCAGTTCTTTTCTGAATACATATATTTGTGTAATACAGGTACCGTCCAGTTTCGTTTTAAAAATTGTTTTGAAATATCTATAGTAACACTACAAATAGTATAAAATGAAGCTATAAGTACACTAAATGTTAGAAAATGTCTACTACAAGCAGAGTATATTTTACGTATAGTAATAATTTAGCAGATAGAATAATGAATTCTTTTTTTAAATGCTTTTTCTTTTTACGTTCGGAAATTGATAATATCTTGAAGAGTGTTAATTTTGATACATTTCAATACGAACGAATGACAGTAGCTCCTACTTTCTGATAACGTATTATTTTTTTTTTAGTGTTATTATTAATATTTAAATCATGTTTAAAATTTAAAACACTCTTTATCTTTGCTACTCAAACTTCGATCATATTAAATAACGTTTTATTTAACTATTTTGCTGTTTTGGATTCATTTTGGTTGTCCTAAGGTTAAGGGATACAACATACACAGATTACTATAACGATTAAGATGTATTTACTTCATAGCGAAAACATATATTACTGGGAATATTACGGTTTACATGGACTTGTTTCTTTTGAAATTAACCAAAATAATTCCGAAACATAAATGTACGAGGGTGGATCAGAGAAAAAAAATATTACAATATGTTTTAACCTGTAGAGAAATTGAGAATATTGAAATAAAAAAAAAATGTGTTTACATATCTGAAGAGTTATGCTGCTCCGAAGCTGTATTGATTGCCATGCGCAATCCTTCTTGTGGTGTTACGGTATAGTTATACAAGGTGACCCGACTACAAAACAGGTTTAGCGTTTTGGTGTGCGCGATGAGACGATATTTATGGGCACGAAATATGCCAGCGACATGTCAGCAAATGCATCGACAGATTGTTGTAAGTGCAAGGAGAAGTATGAAATTACGATAACACGTTATGAAACGGTATTGTAAATTATAGTGGTGTGGAAGGCATAATATTAGCAACAATATTCCGAGCGGAAGACCGAGTTTAATAACGATCAACGTCAATAGAGCATGTGTGAAGGAACTCATTCATGGAGGAACACGTATCCAATTGCGTTGTTTCAAGGCCCGAAAACTGGTATTCGCGTACGGTACTATGTAACACATTGTGGTGGATGTATTGCGCCATAAGAAAATTGGTGTCATACGGGCTGTACGGAAGTTTAAGCGAACTGCATGCTTGAGTGCACTAGAGCGTTATTCAGAAGGGCACGAATTTCTAAGTCGATCATCACTGATGACGAAATGTGGTGTATCACTTTACCGATAAAAATTCGGAAATGGAGTGGAATCATGTCAATTCTCTATCAAAGAAAAAGTTGCATTCTCGGCAAGAAAAGAATCCTTTGGGACTCTTCAGGTGTGATCCTTGTAGATGTATTGGTGAACAAGAAGCAATGGCTGCTGACAGGTACTACGAAACTCTATACAAGCTGAAGGAGGTCATACGAAAGAAACGCCAAGATCACATCATAAAATTATAATGATTCTTCACGATTATGCATTCTCACTCACGGCACAAATTCAACAGTCTCTTCTGAAAAAATTGGCAAGCACCAATTGACACATCCTGCACACAGCCCTGATCTGGCGCCAAGTGACTGTCAGTTTTTTCGACCTTGAAGAAACCTTTATTACAAACACCTTTGCACAGTAATGAAGAATTCAGACATGGTAAAGAGTTGAGGATACAATAGCAAAGTTGTGATTATGCAACTAAAAGAGGGAAGACAAAGTTATCTATCGATGAGACAACTGTCTACGCTGGTAAGGAGACTACAGGGAAATGTATATCTCAGCTGTTTCTTTTTGTGTTTATAATGAAGCGTGGATTTATAGTTTTGTACACTAGAAAGGAGTTTTGTAACCTTTTCTCTGATCCGTTCTCGTATTTCACACTTTGGTAATAAAACTCATGGATATCCCTTTTCCCGATAACACCGAAGAACCAAACAGTATTTAGGTATATTTTTTAGTAATGAACTATTATCATTTTAACTATCTTTATCATTATCATCAGGATCATTACAACGCATCACACTTCGTGTGCGAAGATATTTAAATGAACAATGACGACGGATGTATTTGGTGAATAATGATTTCACAAGCAAATTAAGTTTCTGAAGTGAGTTTTTTTGCTTTTGTTGTAGCAAAAATCTTACAAAATTAAAGTTTGGTTTTGCAAGGTTAAGCTACATTACAAGATGCTAGAAGACTTTAATTTACCATCACTGAACACGAGGAAAAGTATCTTATTTTATTCCGTTGGGAAAGTTCACTTCATTTTAAAGTGAACACATTTTTGTATTCATCAGATCATATGTTTCTATGTTTTATGCACTATATTTTATTGCAAATTGCGCTTACTCAATATTCGTTTTGTATTCGTGCCATCACATCAGTTTTCTTTTTCAGATAACTATGTTTTCCTCCATTTCCTGTATCTTTATCACCTCCGATTTCTCTCTCTTTATCACTCTGTTTATAAACAAATATATCTTTTGATAATAATAATTCTGCCTTAATAGTTAAATAATTAATTATACAAAGTTCAGTTAAAAGTTTTGTAATATTTACCTTGAAGCGCGTATGTCACGTTGCCGAAGCAGTTCAGAGCGTCGAGGGTTCCCGTTAGAACGGATCACTCGTAGTAGTTGGTATTGTGCAAAGTTGGGCACTGCTTCGTTCTGTGTGTGAAATGACAGGGAAAAATGAACTTGTAACATTGTATAATTCGGGAACTGTTACTGTATGATTTCCAACTGGCCCGTAACGTCGTGGGAGCAACCAGAAACGTTGGCAGTGAGAAAGGAGAAGATACGGTTGATCACTGCACGGCAACTTCATACGTTGAAAAATTTTGCTATGCTTGTAAGAACCTCGACGATCAGCCAAGATCAGGTAGGCCGAAAACCGTGGATTCTGAGGCCTTGGGCCAAATCATAGAGGCCAATCTGAACACCAGCACTCGGAGAAAAGCAGACGACCTCAGTAAGTCAGAGTTCACGACGTTGGCAAAAAGAACTGAAGCTGGCGCATTATGTCTCACGAATTGGCACCAGCTCAAGCACAAGCTGCGAGTAGATGTTTACAGAAAACTCATGAAAAACCCACGTGATCTGCTCTTCATTAAGAGAATAATCACATGTGATGAAAAGTGGATATTTTCCGTAATCCTGACGAGCATAAGGAATGGCTAAAGAAGGGTCAGCTTCCGGAACCTGTGCCAAACAAGGGCGTTTCGAACACAAAGTACTAGAATTATTCCTCTGCGTCTGGTGGAATTATAAGGGAATAATTCACCGTGAGTTCGTTCCGGATGGTCAAACCATCAACGCCAACCTATACTCCGAACAGTTGGAGTGGATTAGCACCCAGTATTAGTCAACAGAAAGTGTGTGCTTCTGTAACAAGACAACGCAAAACCACATAACGTTCACACGACCCAAAATAAGCTCCAGGAACTTGAGGAAACCGAACTGCTACCATACCCAGCATATAGTCTGGACCTCGTCCCATCGGATTATTACTTGTTTTGATCGCTGGCTCACTTCCTGTGATGACGACACACCAACAACCAAGAGTCTTTGGCCCCAAAGGAAAATAACTGATATCGGCGTGGGATAGAAGAACTGACAGAAAGGTGGCTTCAGACGGTGTAACACACGATGGTCTTTACATTGAATGCTAGGCGGCTTTCGTAGAACTTGACGAATAAAGCAAGTAAGTGATTAGATTTGTAATTTAACTTGCTATGGGAAATTTATTTCATGAGTTTAAATAATCTATAACTTATCCTATACTTAGTAGAAATAATTTACATTTAACATCGGAATAATGGTATACGAAATACAAAGAAATTAAAATATGTGTAAACGGTAAAGTTCCTGGTGATGGATGGTATCCTAAATTATCTTCATGCACGCGCCTTCTTTCTTTATCTTTTACACCTCTCGTCCTTCTCAATCACCCATACGTTGCTTGGTAGTGACTATCCTTCCCCTTTTTCATGTTTTTCTTTCATGACCCTTCTCCTACTACTTATGGGGAGGTTCTGCCCTTCACCCCTTTCTCCTTCCTTTCCCACTGATGTCGCCAATTCTCTGCGATTCTCTCTTAGTAAGGCTACTCATAAGACTGCTATACCATCTTGTAGCGGAAGATTGCACATTTTGTTTCTTTATCTTTTTCATTTCACACTATTACGCTTAAAAATGACTTTGATCTGTCGAAATTTCATTGCATTTTATTATGTCTGAATGTCCCTTTTTTTGGTTTAATGTAAGTATATTGAATTTTTTCTCCTTATTTGCTGTTGGTTTCAAATTTATTGTAAATTAAGCGAAGAGAGCCGCTCACTTAGAATTTCAATTTGCTTGTGAATTCGAAGTCCAATTGTTTAAAAATAATTTTCTTTATATTACCTTTCAACCTTATAATTGTCACTAACATTTACATTAAAAGGAAAAAAAAAAAAAAAACCTCCTCTCCCATTATATACATTAAGATAGACATTTCTATTCTTTGGTTTTGCTATTTAACATTATTATAATATTCTTTCGAAAGCTAACAGATAGACAAATTCTCTTTTTTTTTTGTTTTTTTAAATAGTGGTAGCGTATTAACTTTACAATTTTATTTACATATATTCTTTTCAACTATTATTTTAGGTTTTAATTATGCACAGATTAATAATAAATGTTACCCAAACTACGAAAGAAAAATCTTACTGAACAGACGAGTTTTGTTTAGAAAACAAAAATAAAAATGGTTAAGAAAAAAAAAATGTAGATAAATAAATACAAGGGTAGTGCGAAAGTACACTAAAATTTCTGAGTTGAGAATTTGAAAGAATAGAAGAACACTATTTTTTTTCACTTCACACGTAACGTACATTGCAACAACATTTGACTATTTAGCACAGAAGAAACAAACAAATAACTAATATATATCTATGTCACGGTTTACATCTACGTACATGTTTAGCCATGTTCTATTCTACGTATATGTTTCAGGGCTGCTCTGATATTAAGATATCTCTCCTTGCACTTTTCTCTGTACCGTGTCAAACATTTTAGTCAACTACTAAACAGTTTATAGTGTCAATAGTTCTGTATTTAATTGCTGTAAATTCATTACTACTCCAGTTTCTGGCTTTTTTACAGTGTACACGTGGGAAGAAATCTCACGAAGTATTCAACTGCGTCAACAAACTTTGCAATAAGCATAATATTATCAATATATATTGTTTATTGTTTGCGTGTGCAACTACTCATGTGAAGTAAATTTCCCGAAACTTACTCTGATATCTGATTTTTTTTTTACGAGATCTGAAATTAGACCTGCGCTTATTATAGTTTTATTCCCCCACAAGTACTTTAACATAAAAGATAGATTTCAAACAATGTTAAGAAAATATATACTAAAGTAATTGTGACACTTCACTGATGATGACAAATTGATCTGACGATTTTTTTTATTTTTTCTGTTGTTTCCTAATCATCGCGTTAACTTCTTCGACACCTGAAGATGAGAAATTTTGTTTTCGAAATGTCGTGAAATTACTTTCGTGGAATAACAAGGTTTTTTTCCCACGCTTTCCGTTCTAATATCATGTCAATAATCATATTTTTGTGTTCATTCGTAAAAGTAAGTAATACAGCCTTTTAGAGAAAATGAATAAGTACTGTTTACTATATTTATCATTACGAATAGTCGTCTTTACTTCAGTGCTAGTCATAGACATTACTATACTATATTGCAAAACATCGATACAGTTAAATGAGTTTCACAACTATTTTACTGTACTTGTTACTCCAATCCCACCCCAAAAACCTGACGAAATTCCTAAAAAAAAAAAATTCTCTATTTAAAATATATCAGAACAGCCCTGATAACACATTTGCATATACAATTACACTTTCACGCATTTAGTCTTCATCCAGAAAATAATCTATATATTTATATGTAGAACATACGGTTTGCAGTCTTTTTACAAGTCACTGTCAGCCAGCAATGTACCAGTCTCTAACTATAGACATATGTATATAAGGCACTCCATTAAAGGATATATATATATCTATGTAAATTTACATAAGGGATCTATCTATGGTTTGTGGACAGTATCACATGTCTGCTGGCTTTTTTTATACATATAATATATATATAAATTCCTTTTTTTTTCCGTTGGGTTATACTCTAATATAATATTTTTTTAAAGGAACTGGCAGCATTAACATGTAAAACACAACTATTCACTTCTCATCGGAATAAATCTCTACAAATTACTTGTTAGCCTTTATATAAATATTTTCAAAAGTCAATAGTTTTTTTTTTCTGTAGTATTTTTTTATTCTTATATATAAGAACACTATTTTTTTCTTTTGATTTAAAGTATGAAATAATTTACAATATTTCAAAACTTATATATATTCCTCTTCAACAATAACTGAACACCTGCATCAATAAAAAAAAACTCAATTCTAAAAAAAAACATGTTGATACATGGAAGAACAATAGGCATAAAGAAAATTTGCTGGGAGACTATTTCTGACTCTGTTGTATTTTTTTTTTTTTTCATTTTAAACAAAGCAATCGCCCACATTGATCTAAGTAATCTTATTTTAAGTCATTCCCTAAGAAAAACAACAGTAGGTTCAATAACCCCCCCTCCCAAACTTATTATATATATGTTTATTTCGCTAACTTGAAAAATTAAAAAAAAGCACTCTTAAACAGTTTATAGCACTTTTCTGATACGACTTCATTACCAGTTGACTTTTGTTTATGAAATATTAATTCTGAAATCAACGAGAAACATTGTTTCCCGTAGACTTAAATTCTACATAACTTCAGAGGGAAACTCATTTGGACCATAAATCTACAATTTTTTTCTTCTTCAAACAGTAATTTCTCCCAGTATTTTGCCCAAGTCAGTGTAATTTTTTTTATATAATTACTTTGCGCCTTTCTATCTAAGTGATGCTTGACAAACGCTATCACACATGTCCATGTACGAACAGAGAATTACTTGAAAATATAGAATTAAGAAAATTTGACGAAAAAGTTTAGAAAATTGTAAATTTTTGTTTTTGACGGTTTACTATAGTGAAAACAAAGTTGTTTTTTTTATATATTAATTGTATGTAAATTTCCCACGTAGTTTGGAGATAAGATTTCAACAACAGATTGAATATTGGAAATACATATACAGGAACATTATCTACACTACCTGAAGGAAGGGAACGATCATCTACTCACATAACAAATCATTTTGGCTCAGTACTGATTTCAAGCACTTTAACCCTTAACTAATTACGTGATATACCTTTTTTTTTTTTTCAAAGGGGAATTCATGTAATATTTACTTCCCATCTTGTCAAAGCTAGTTATTTTAACTTCCTATTAAGATCTCTAAGTAGTTGACAAATTAATATGATAACAGATAGCTACCGGTTAATATTGTTTTGAATTTTGAATCCATTGATGTGTTATTCGTAATAATATACGGTTATTGGTAAATATGCACCATATGTTTTTGTGGGGGGATAATGAATGTATAAAGTAACCTAACCGTTATTTCGTTCAAAATTCTATAAAAAAGAAACTTGAAATATAATTCTCACAAGTAAATGCCAGGACATACTAATTAATGCTTGTATATAATTTTTAATTATGTTAATTTAATATGAAATTTGTATGCATATTATGGCTTTCCACGTATAGCAGAATAACCTCATAATGCTTATAGCGTGTTATTATTTTGGATTCTTTAGTACAGTATGACTCAAGAATCGATATATAATATTCATATACTTAGGCAAGGAGGAAATGTAATCTGGCTTTATCCTTCACATTGAATTTGATCTTCCTTTTCTTGTTCTTTATTTCTCTGAAGAAGCTCTTAAGTGAAACGTTGACTATTTTGTTTTAATGTTATATTTAATTTAAAACAATAGGAGGACTATTGCTAATATAAGTGTGAATGATTCATAACCTATATGAGAGTTTCCTTGAAGAAACCAACAGGAAAATAACTAACAAGAATCAGTACATCACATAACTAATTAAGAGCCAGTTCTAAAGTATATAGCACGAAATATTTGACTACATTCATTAACAACTACCCTACTATCATTTTCTTCCCAATTACTAAGGTATTTTTCTTGTTTGGTCCCTGGTGAACGTCTATCAACTTTTTTTTAAATTTATCATCTTTGGCTCTGCAACATTTTACATATTAATCCAATGATTATGTTAGGTAAAAAAAAACATAGAATACAACCCTTTTTACAATACCAATTTCATAGAATTAATTTTTAATGGAAATAACATACTTCACGTCATGCTCTCAGGGAACATAATTTCTTCATCATTAAGAAATGGAAGTATCCGATGTACATGTATAAGATTAATTGTAATTATATGGAAGGTATTCATTATTTGAACATGGTTACATAGTCCTTACCTTCGTTTAGTTGTCATTGTAAATTTCTCTAAGCCACAACAAAGAAGTCTATGGAATGATAACATTTCGAGAAAAATTTCTTTGAATCTAAAGCACGAAACTTGTTTAAGTGCATACAATGATATTTTAAGCCTCTAAAACTTTTAATTTCCAATGGTATAATAATTATTATATTATATAATAATAATAATTATTATTATTATTCATTCACAAGAATATATTCGGTTTTTTTATTTTCTTATTGAATTATTAATACGTCTGTTTTTTTTTCTGATTGTGTACTATCTTCTTTGGCTTAACGTAGTCATAAGTGAATGCTATCAAACAGCATTTCTTATGCTCCTAACAAATTGAAAGAATTTATTTACCTGGAAGTTTTTATTAGAAGTTGGACACTCACATTTTGAGAGATCTTCAGAAACAAATTTCTGACTATTATTGCATCAATGCATGATAAGTCAGGTAGAAAATGATGGTACTTAGCGATCAATATCATCTCTAATCCAGCTTCGTAGAAGATACTCGATACGAAAGTTTTTTTTTTTTAAAAAAAGAGAGAGAAAAAAAGGTAACCTTTTATTAACCGAACAAATTCTGAAAATATTTATTTTTGAAGAGAATGCAAATAGCGAAGTTTACAACAGTAAAATCTGTATGCACACTAGCGTGCAAAAGTTTCGGGTTATAAACACAAAGACCCTAAAATGAAATAAAATACAAAATATTGGATGCATTAAAAACTGTTCTATTTGAATATCTTAAGGAGGAAGAAAACACTTCTGGAAATGGCATGTTATCTAGTTGGTCAGGTGTTTGGGTTTGCAAGCAAAATTATAGCAAACCAAAAGTTTGATACAAATTCAGCGAAGTGCTCAATGTCGCCTCAACAACCTCAGCACATTCTACAAATACCTCCACCCACACTCCTCAAAAGCCCAGCAGAGTCTACAAGTACCTTCTGGTTTCTAAAATAGGTAAATAGAGTAACATTGTTACTTTCAGTTCTCAAGTGAGGTCAATACGTTGAAAGCTGATATAATGAGAAGAATTAGAAAAATGTTATTCACAAGAACTGTATGTTAAGATATCCTTTTATATGAGGAAGAGTATTTATACCGAAACATATAGCTACGCAGCTTAAGATATAAGAGTCTACGCTTTGAATCGGCATCAAGACACTGACTAGATCTAATATAAATCATGTGGCTATGGGAAGACCGAAATTGACATCTTAATAAGAGTGTATATATATCACAGTATCTAGTAAGTGAAATAAAACACTTCTAGGTATCGTGTTGGCTGCAGAAGTAAGGATTTTTTAAAAAAAAAAAAACTTGAAAACATGTCTTCGTGTAACAATGTAATAATTTGAATTGAGGCATTGTTGCACGGAAACTATTCTTGAGAAAGGTGAGCAGGAAAGAAAACAGAAGTTGGATACAAACGAGACTATCTACAATTCGAAACAGTACTCCGGACTGATGAGAGTATTGGTATACAGTTTTAGTTGTCCTTTGTGCATTGATGGCATGCTATACTTCAATATATAATCACAAAGACAATGAACAAAATCAAACTTAATATGTATACCAATAGGTAGCAACCGTTGTCACTAACCTTTCGTCATGATGAGAGTATGTTTAAAATATCTGATGAGAAAATATTTTCCAACCAAACGGCTGTAGTTCAGAGGTAGAGTGTTGGTTTTGGATTCAGGAGGTCCCGGGTGCAATCTTAGAGGCCGATCATCCTGATTGAGGTTTTTCCATGTTTTTTTTTTCAGACGTATCAGGTAAATGTCGGGATGATACCTTCAAATTAGGCCCTGGCCGACTCCTTCTCATATCCTTTCCACTACCCTATCCCGGCCTGAGCCTTAGATGCCTAAAGGTCATAAAATAAATTCAAAAGCATTTCCCTAGTGTCCTAAGAGCACAATGAAGCATGGAGGTGACAATGTCTGATTGTGATGCTTATTTGACAATGGCAAGATATTTATGGACAAAGATGTGTATATCACAATGCGGCACGTACAGTTTCATCATGAAACAAAGAAAAGCAAAAACTACTTATAAATCATGACTTGGGGCTCGGAATCCCTTGATTGAATTTTATTTATGGCCCTTAAGCAACTTTAGCTCAGGTCGTATGGATGATGATGAGAGAATTTGTGGAGGAAGTGGAAGGAAACGGAAGAACCCTGAGAAATCACACGCATACGGTGTTTGTTCACTACAAAGTCCACCTGGCATGAGCTGGGATCGAACCGAAGACGCCAAGCAACATAAGTGAGCGCTCTATTACTGAGTAACAGCCACCCTTAAAAATTCTTTGATCTCTCTCCAATACAAAAATTATGGAATGAGGTTGATGGGAGGATTTGAGCAAGAGGCCCAGTAGCTAAAAAGAAACAAACAAACGTGATGACTTTATGGAGACCTACAAGATGCATGGAAGGGAACAACACTAAACGCACTAACCACCATTCAAATCCTTCTGCCGTAAGAAACGTTTCTTAATGGAAATACGAAGGTAAACTTTAACGATATTGAAAAGACTATATCTCCGAGATTAGTTTCCTTAATTAGGAAAGAACATTTCTGTTGTAAACTTCACTAATAGTACTCTTTTTCAAAAGATAAATATTTTCAGAACGTGTTTCTTTGCTTGGAAGAAGATCAGTTTTAAGTTCAAAACATTGCTCAATCTGACAATACGTAAAAGGATACAATACAAAGTTACAACGAAGAATAGTTTGATGTTTTCATATTGGTAACTTTTTTGAATCTAGAAAAATCTGTCGTCGGCCATAGCTGTAACCTTGAGTATACCTCAAGTTAATGTCACAAAGTTGATAGAATTTCATATCCAATGTACTTAAAAACTTGTATCTTGTCCCAAAGGATCAAATCTTATCCTTGATAAAAAAAAAAAAAAAAAAAAGATCTTTATTCTTCAAATCGTAAGTATATAATGTTAAGACGTTTGATTATGTATATATGTCTATTTATAACTTTAGTTCTGTTTAGACTGATTGCAGGTTGCTGATATACACGATGTAGTATTTTCCCTTTCAGGCCAGAAAAGTAATTCAGGTCGATTACATCAAGTAAAGAGTTATAAGATAATATATTCAAAATTACGCTATCTAAGGAAAGATCGCAGTTTGCACTTCTAGAGTACCTATTTATTCATTTCTGATTACGTTACCTTCCAGAATTTTTACGTATGTTGTGGCGTAGTTAAATTTACAATAAACATTCCGTTTCCATGAAGAGAAACACTGATTATGCTACTAAATCTAGTCAATACATTAGTAAGAACTTTTTGTTTTAAGTATCATGATTGGCACACTTCTGTTACCAGGGTCAAACAACACAAAGCTTTGATTATAGCAAGGAAGACAACTAATGATAATAATAATAATAATCGTAAAGAAATACTTATATGTTTTGAATATATGTATACGTACGAACAATATTTACCAGTAAAAAAATAACTCCTTAATAGCCCAGAGAATATTCACATTTGTATCCCCAAGAAGGTTGGTTCAGTTGATTAAAATGGTTTGATACTGTACTCACCTGACTGAAGAAACCTTCATGGGCGAATCTGCCAATTTCTGTCGAACCGAAAGCTTGCTGGAATGCTGGAAGGGGAAGAGTGTTAGTATTGGTGGTTTCACTCGCACTGGTTGTACTTGTAGATGTGGTGGTAGCCGCCGCAGATGTACTTGTGTTCGACGTTATAGTTGTACCTTGCACGGACAAACACTCTTGTTTCACATTGGACTGTGACGTGGAAATAAGTCCATTGTTCTCAGACGAACCCATTCCTGTTAACAAGTGGTGCGTATGCATGTCACTTGGGTTTACAGAATACGACGATGTAGGAACAGTGGATGCAATGTTGGATGGTGTTGTTTGATTTCCTGAAACTAATTCAAGGAGTTCTGATTCCTCTAACCTCTGGAAGTAAAAAAGAAATAAATGTTTACATATTATAATTACTCACACTCACTACTACACTAAAACCTGCTTTATCCAGAGTTGATGGGACCGGACTGGTTCCAGATAAACTAATTTTTCAGTGTTATAAGTGCCTGGGAATACAGTAAAAACTGTACATTTACACTGTGAAGAATTATTTAGACCTGCTTACCCACATAGCAAAATGACGTCCCAGGGACATCTGACGGATCTCCTGGCAGGATATCGGGACGTCCGTAGGACGTCCTGTTTAAGTCGCGTTTACATCCATGGGACGTATAGTTATAATTAATTAAATAATAATAATAGTAAGGTCGATTTAATTTATAGAAATTCCAGGTAGGTAATCCCGCACGGCTTTCCGGGGGACATCCAGGGGACCTCCATACGGGATGAACTGTTTGTATTGCCCACAGAGTTATCCCACGGACGTCCTTATAACATCGCTATGGAAGCTTGAGAAATCTGACGTTAGTGGGATCTAAATGGGACGTCCCAAGGATGTACTCTGCTATGTGGGTACTTATATGAATCATTCTCAAATTAAGAGGAAATTCGTGTCTCTCGATTCTTTTGGTCAAAAATGGTAGATCCTATTTTAATAATCGATTATATATATAGATAGGCATAAAAGGATGTTGCTCCTGAACTATTTTTTTTAAAACTATAATTTTATATTTATTTAAGTGATTCTGTAGGACAGCCATTGCTCTGCAATGCAGTAGCACTATGTTATTAAGTACATAGAAATATCATAACAATACAAATAATTAGGATTTAACTTGGTACCGGTACTTTGCAAATCTTATCAATTTTGCAAATTTCACTATTTTTGACCTATTTCAAGACAAAATTTATGATAAACTTAACTTTAAATACCAGACATTGAGAAATTCTAACGTAGACATCGGCATCCTATCTATATTTTTCCTTGAGGAAAACTTCAGGAAGGCTAAACTGTATCCAGTGGTGCAACCACAAATTTTCGTTTGTGGAGGTGGTGGTGGGGCAAGTATCGGTGTCATTGATGGATATATATACGCAGATCCAGGATTTGGCTAAAGGGTATATGTGCCATTTTAAATGGGGGCAAGTATCGGTGTCATTGATGGATATATATACGCAGATCCAGGATTTGGCTAAAGGGTATATGTGCCATTTTAAA
>JAGDQP010003175.1:47931-59601 GCA_022664845.1 Lepisma saccharinum
ATATATATATATATATATATATATCCCAACCCGTCTAGTCAGCGTGGTTCGGGGAAAGGCCTCATCCACTAGTGGATTGAATATGGCTGTGATTTATTATACACCGTGTATATATATATATATATGCACAAATTTGTAAGCACGAAATGAACTTTATCCAATTAAGCATTAACGTTAGATGTGAATAAGTTATTGTAAATGGAAATATCTTTTACTCTAACGGGTATGAGTTTATCATCGTTAGATTTGAATAGTTACCCCATGAAAAAAGAAAGATATTTGTCAGTCAATTATTTTTTTAATAAAGAAACATATGAAGGAAAATATACAAGTATCCTCGCAAATAGAAAGCTACACAAAAAAAACACATTAGCTACGTAAAGCTACATAAAAAAATGTAACCACAATAACTTCAAAAATAATAAAATTTTGTCATGGTTTCGAAGGGTACTGGATCACTGTGGGCCAGCTGTTTGACTTCAGCCCTTCGGAGCTTCGTGCCAGGGAGATGATTTTTTTTTTAAAGAACTAAAACTTTAAGCCATGTTTTAAGCATTGCATTTAACCTGTCCTAAAATATACTCGATTTAATTATATATTGACCACTGGCGATGATTATGGGGTGGGGGTGGAGGGTAGTTGCCTCCCAGTTCTTACCGTCGCACTATATACTGTACTCTTAATATTAAATCTATAATGGTAATATTTTGTTCCCCTAGCCATCTCCCAAGTTCTACACTGTAAAAAATTTACAACATTCGGTGGCAATCTGGCCGGGACGAGGAAAGACAGGAACTATTCCAGCATTAAGCCAGTGCGAGTGCCCGAAAATTGGAAAACATAAAATCAAGATGACCTATTGCTAGGTTCTAAAGCAGATGCTTCCCAATGGGAAGCCAATTAAGGAATGTCAGCTTGGTTCTCGCTTTAGGTGTAATAAAATGTTTGCCAAATGACGCCATTCTTCAGACTTATGACGAGCTTAGGCCTTAGATGCCAGTCACTTAAATGTAAATTAAATTAAACTTGTAATATTACTATACAACTTCAACTATAATATACAGATGCTTATCAGAATAATGGAAACACCTGTAGTTGGCAACACGTCAGATGTATGGGTTGGCAGTGGTGTCGTGGCGACCGCAGCGCCGGACTGCTGGTGGTGGTGTGTTAGGTCGGTCTCCATACTACGTCAGGCGTCGTGAAACAGGAGTGTGCAGTGGCTGCAGCAGACGGAGGTAGTGTAAAATGGGAGACCTCTCAGAGTTTCAAAGAGGGCAAATTGTTGGTGCGCGGTTATGTGCAGTGAGTGTGACGACAGTGGCTAGTGTGTTAGGTGTGTCGCCAGGGACAGTGTCGAAGGTGATGACGGCCTACACAACACACGGGAAAACCACATCGGGGAAGCGGAACAGTGGGCGGAAGAAAAGCATCAGTGACAGGGCACGCCGGGTATTAAAGCGCATTGTCACGCGGAACCGTCGTGCCACTGCGGCGCAAGTGACGGAGGAACTCAATCAGCACCTCCCCCAACCTGTTTCGACAATCACAGTCCGCCGCGAATTACATGACATGAACTTACGGGGTCGTGTTGCACGGGCCAAACCTCTCATCAGGGACCAGAACGCTTTAGCACGCCGCAAATGGTGCCGCGACCATTCAACTTGGACCGTTGACGACTGGAAACGTGTGGTATGGTCGGATGAGTCACCATTCACCCTATTCCAAAACACGGGCCGTGTTTATGTGTGGAGAACGCCCAAAGAAGCGTATGATCTGCAGTGTCTCCGCCCAACTGTGAAACATGGCGGCGGCACGGTGATGCTGTGGGCCGCAATATCATGGTTTTCATTGGGTCTTGTGGTCACACTTCGCGGACGCATCACTGCCAACGATTATGTGGCAATTTTAGGAGACCACTTGCATCCTATGGTCCGGATGTTGTTCCCGGACAATGACGCCATATTCCAGGATGATAATGCACCCATTCACACAGCTGGAGTTGTTGCAGCGTGGTTTGAGGAACATCGGGATGAAGTTCAACACCTCCCCTGGCCCGCCCAATCCCCAGATCTCAACATAATTGAACATCTGTGGTCCATCTTGGAAACACGACTCCGGCGACGATTTCCACCTCCATCCTCTCTCACAGAACTGGCCGATGCCCTGCACGAGGAATGGTGTAATATTCCACTTGCTACCATTCACGACCTCTATGCCTCCATCCCACGTCGCATCAAGGCTGTTCTGAAGGCGAAAGGTGGCCCGACACCATATTAATCTGGTAAGTTGCACTTTCGTTCAGGTGTTTCCATTATTCTGATAAGCATCTGTATTTACATATGGGTGGCTACGTTCGTCTGCCTAAACTTTTAGCAGTTAATTTCTCTACAAGTATTCATCAATATTGAATATGATAATTAAGTAGCATTACAGATAAACCGTTAGTCCTGGAAATTCAGGACGAACAGAGAATGGGCACATTGATGATTTGGATGCACTTCACCTATTATTTTGACCACGAATTCTGGAATAAAATTTCCTAATATACGTAAAAGAACGAGAAGAAGAAGAAGAAGAAGAATTTATGATTTACACTGTGGAAATTCCCTGTTTTTCCAATCTTTTTCATTGATTTTCCCTGACTTCTTTCTTCTTTTTAGCATCTCTCTAACTTCTTAAGGTGCGTTTGTAACCCTGCAATACGATTGAACATAGAAACTCCAGAAAACACGTTACCTCATCCTTAATATTTGGTCCAGTCATTTGTGTGTTATCTGCTCTAGAAACTCCTTGCGAAGAAAACATGGCAAATTGATGATTCTGAGTAACAGGTTGCATCATGGATGGATCTTGAGGTTGCATTCCAAGAGAACTTGGATATTGGTTCGTCATTGGATGCCGAATAGGGTATGGTGTGGCTAGAATAGAAGAAATTATTTCAATACAAGCATTTATGTGTATTTTCTGTCTCAAATATCTGGTGTAGTAAAAAGTAATCCATTATTTTTGCATGACATTGAAGGCTTGACTTACCATAGTTAGAATGATCCGATTTAGGTCACATATGCGTCGTTTTGTTCGATAACATGTTGCCATTTGAAAGGTAATATCGTGATGCCTCTCTCATAGAAGCCCTTGTCCCTATTGGCAAAAAATTGAGACAGTCGATGTTCACAAGCCTCTCTTGAAGCGAATATTTTCACCAGCAAACGTGTTCGCCATGGACAGGAACAGATGGTAATCACTCGGTGCCAGGTCCGGACTATAAGGTGGATGCATAAGAACCTCCCAACCAAGCTCCCGGAGCTTCTGGCGAGTCACTATCGATGTGTGTGGCCTGGCGTTGTCCTGGTGGAACACAATGCCTCTCCTATTGGCCAAAGCTGGCCGCTTCTGGGCGATTGCTGCCTTCAGACGGTCCAATTGTTGACAGTATAGTTCCGAGTTAAGGGTTTGGCCGTAGGGGAGCAGCTCATAGTAGATAATTCCCTGCCAATCCCACCAAACACACAGCAAAACCTTCCTGGCCGTCAATCCTGGCTTGGGCACCGTTTGCGCCGGCGCACCGCGCTTCGACCACGACCGTTTTCGCGTGACGTTGTCGTAAGTGATCCACTTTTCATCACCAGTCACCAACCGCTTCAGAAATGGGTCGCTTTTGTTGCGATTCAGCAGCGATTCGCAGATGGAAATTCGGTCCATGAGGTTTTTTTGCGTTAACTCGTGTGGCACCCATACATCAAGCTTCTTTTTGTATCCAGCCTTATGCAAATGGTTCCACACGGTTTTTTGTGCAATGTTTAGCTCTTGGGCAATCGAAACAGTGCTTACATGACGGTCGGACGCGACAATGTCCATGATTTTATCGACATTTTCGACACGTGGCCTTCCAGTGCGTGGTACATCTTTGACGTCAAAATTACCGGCACGGAATCGACGAAACCAAAATTGCGCGTGATTGGCTGTTACAGTATCAGGACCATAAACACTATTCACATTTGCAGCCGCCTGGCTTGCGTTTTCGCCTTTATCGAAGAAAAACTGTAAAATATAGCGTATTTTCTCTTTGCTAGTGTCCATTTTGACGCGCGCTCACACAACACTGAGTCAACTCATCACAACTATCTGAACAGTGTTTGTAGTACGCAATCTCATCGTTTGAACGCCATCTCGTTGAACCCGATCGGACTTATACAACGCGAGATACAGATCACTGAAGCCATCTATTGGCAAAATAATGGATTACTTTTTACTACACCAGATATTTTTAGAAAATAAATGTTCATAGTAGTTCATACTACTTTACTAGATTGCTTTCAAATTTCTGGTAAAAAAAATGAATGACGGGTGTCCATAAAGCTCTTTTCCGCCTTAAAAGTTGTGGAAAAACCAAACAGGTTTCACAAAGATAGGAGTTAGTATTTTTTATTTTACTTTAGAATGTACAAAAATCCAACAATAATTATGTACATTATAATGATTATATGCTTCTCGTAGAGGTTCAAAGTTGGTAACTTTTAAAGTGTTTCGGCAAAAAAAAATAGCTATGTTTTTATGCTTCTTCCTTCTTTTATGAGCGCAACGAGGCAGCATTTTCTATTTTTTAATATCTAATAAAGTACAGCATAACATGCAAATGAAAAATGACGACATACATAAAAATGGAAGTGTTGTTCCGCTGAGCTGGGGGTAAAACAAATAAAATCGACACATAGTGCCGAGCGTCAAGCCCCCTAACGCATGTTGAATTCTAGTAATGTGTGATGATAAGCGACTTACTAGTTAAAAAAAAGATTTCCAAACTAGTAGTTTCGGTGTGTCATTGAAGCTATCAATGGTTTAATAATAATAAAAAAAAAAAAAGATGGAGACAACTAACCCCGGAGTAGCAAATCTTTTGATTGGAGATTTCGTGCGAATTATTAGAGATATAGGCAATGCTTTTCTACCATCTCGAATTGCAAATAATGCAAAAGATGAAATCATTGCTAACAGAGCTAAATCTTTTTGAACAACCCAATCATTTAAATCATTAGGTTGAATCTGAAAACTGGATGAGGCGGCGAGTAGATTGGCACAAAATGCAAGCAGAATCCTTGAACGGATTTTCCTATGTTAAACGTTAACGAACTGCTTAACTTAACCCTCGGTGTGTGTGTTAGATAAAACAAGAAAAATCCTACATTGAAAAACACTTCAATCGGGGCTTTACGAACTGTAAATTTATAAGGAACGTAACGACCATGTTCAGCTTCAACCATGACATACGCCCTCAAAGATAGAAGTGCTTGGATCCAGTATACTTCCTGTTATTCGCCGCTCATTTGTTCATAGCACTATCCATGCAAAGATAGTACACGAATGGTAGGTTGTTGTGGGTACGTCGGAGCTGTTTTGTGGTATTTGGAGTACCAAAGACGATGCAGTAAAACTCTGAACGGTTAACTACAGGGACCATACTACTGCCTCACGATGGTCGGTCAGTGAAGAAGAATAATCAAATGATTTAGTTTTCATTTTTTAAAAACCATTTTTATAATGTTGAATATCGTTAGAAAAATAATTTATCTTGGAGCTCGAATATTTCAGATTATTCCTTATTTCACCTACATATAAATAGGAACCCTAAACTCTTTGGGGTCAAAATCTTACCTTATGAACACCCATTCTTTCATTTTAATTTCCTATTCAAGGTCTCATATCAATGAGTAAAGTCTTACTGTACATGATTTGCGAATCAGCGTCTTCGAAATTAATAAATATCTGTCGATCGGCGAAATTTCTGTCGAGTATTCGCCTGCAAACTACAATTCATTCAAGAAAGAGCAATTCTGGTTGTGCAAGACTATCTTTGAGCAGATTCCGTAACAATTAGTTTACTACTGCTCGCTTAATTCATGAGATATCTACTTTGAAGTTTTATTGTCTTGTAAATATGGACATAATGTGTGAAACGATCATGAAACTTTTGCTCTTTCGTTAGAAAGATCATGCAAATGCACTTTCCATTACAAGAATCAACTTCAAATTTTAGAGGCTTACGAAGTGACATACAGTATTAAAGAAAAGCGTATTGTCATACCCAAACCCAACTTGTACCTTGGAGTTAGGGAGCACAAATGAGCTGCTAGTTCTTGAAAAGTCCCCTATTCAGTATTCTCGTATTCTTGACAAAACTAAGTCAAATATTGATTAAGCGATGAAGGAATCATATTACATACTATCTAAAAGGCCATCTCCAAACACAGCTGGTTTACAAGTGGGCCCTTTTCAATAATACTTGGCTTCTTCTTCTTGATACATTAATTAAACATAAATCAGAACGCACTTGTAGGCAAACACCTCAAGGAAATAACAAAAAATGTAATTTTCTAAACATTTTACTAACAAAATTCCTAAATTTTACATACTACTCGTCACTAATCACGTCACATATTAAGATGTAACATAAGCAAAGGCATAAACATAAATATATCTACCAGTTAATGATCCCAATTATTTAAAAATGACCATACTAAACTATGTAAATATTAGTGTTTCACTGCCTAGTAACATTGTACATAATCTTACTTCACATCCTCATATGGCAACATTGATCCCTTCGACTTACTCGTTAGTAGATAGTTTTTCGCTAATTTCTTTTCATAATCCTGAATTTCTGTGTGAATCATCTATCTTTCCCTATTTAATGTTGGTGTCTAGTTGTCTAATATGACCTTGTGTTAAGGTCTCTTACCCTCAGTTTTACAATCGACCGCTAAGCTTCTAGCCAGCGCTACGTTGAGACCAAGTCATATTTTTCGAACAGAAAATACGACTTGGCCTCAACTTAGCGCTGGCTAAAAGCTTAACGTCGATTGTAAAACTGGGGGTTAGTCATTCAGACATATTGGCCCCTTACACTGACAAGTGATTTGGTATATTATACTCTCTTAGCCTTGAACATAACAATGTTTAAATTGGTAAAACTTTGATTTAATGTTTTGGAGAGTTTGAGAGCAAGTTTGAGAGTATAGATCGGACAAAGCCCAATTTTATGGATGGTTTGATCAATTCCAAATGTTGTTACCCTTCCATTTCACCCGATGAAGCCTATATATCATATTATTTGCCAAAACTAGTTGTATTTATAATTGCCCTATCGTTAGACGATTTGGAACTAGCGTGAATAACTTACGCTGGAAGGAAGTTAATACGTTCAACTTACTTTATATAATGATTTAATTCCGTAACATTTTAGTTTTGATATTTTAACGAAAATACTATCTCTCGTTCGGTATTTGTAGGATTACAAATGACATGACCTACTAGCTCGTAGAGCTGTAACGTATTATTTTTGTACTGCACCATCAGGAATGCATGACATCAGAACTATTTTTAAAATACGAAAAAGATTCATCTTAATTTTAGAAAAGCATTACTTAAGATTATGATAATATCTTCTATATTAACTTGTGACGTCACACGCTCCCTTGTGAATGAGCTTTCATATGTATTCTAGTATGTCACATTTTGTCTTACAACATGTAAATGTATGTATTTGTATTGAGTTTATTTTTATTCTATTCATTTTTATGTTTAAGGTTTTGATAAACATTGATTCAAGAACCTTGGTCTGTTTAACTTTGACTATTGGTAAACTATATGTGTTTGTAAAAGCTGTTTTCTTGCGCATGAATACGCAGATGTATTAATACATTGTCGCTCTCAAGACGAAACTCATTATTTGTTATTTTACAGGATAGCGATTTTTGTGTTTTGGCTTAGTTTTCTTTTTATCACAGGAGTCACAAAACACAAGCATACTTCTAAGGTTTAAATGATGTATTAATACACAATTTAAGCATTATTATTAATTTAATGGATTAAATATGGTTTATGATGATTTAAATGTAGTTTAAGTATCTATATGGTATTAATTTAATGGTTTAAATTAATATCGTATCTTAGAGACGATACAAAATTGAGACACGCGAACACTACCATCATATAAGACTCGCTGAGCTGAATATGACAGTGGACGTAACTCGCTTTCGATATTTACTTACGTCCCTTCGTCTTGCAAGCGACGTGTGTATTGAACCATTTCTAAATAATTAAATATTATTAGTAACTATTTAAACACGAGAAAAAGATAACAAAAATATAAGAAAGAATAATTATAACAATTAAAATTAACTTTAATTACTGTTTACTATAAAATTAATTAATGTAACTAACTTAGGTAGCGGATCGTGCCTTATTACTAACCTGCGAAGTTATATAAGTAACTGTACTCGCAATGTAAAATACTTCTTTTCGGGCTCTTAAAACAAGGGGATCAGGAGCTCTAATAAAAAGGTTGACACAGTTCTTGTGTTTCATTTCTTGTTGTTCCTTGGGTTAATGCTTCAAGCTGTTGAGGGATTTCAATACACTACACACTTTCCTCTGCGAGATTCTGGAAGGAAGAAACACGAGCCATATCTTCACGAGACTCTGGAAAGAACGCTACACTGCAGTTCTCCATGAGCTTCTGGAAGGCGTGTTACATGAATACGTGATTGTTTACTACTACACGAGAAGCTTCTCCGCGAGATTCTTGAAATACTATATTACACGAACCTTTTCTCTACGAGCTTCTAAAAGGTTCACAACACAAAATCCCATTTGGTTACTTACATATCTTTATCATTAAGGACAAAATCTCATGAATAACCTGAAACAGGAGACTTGCGAAATATAATTTGCCTAGTGTAGGTTTCTTCAATAATTTTTTTCTTCTAGGTTATAACTTTTTTTATGAAGTGAGGGAAATTTAATATTTTACTTTGAAATAAAAGGTTGGAATGCCCTCTTATAATTTGGATTGGTGCAAATGAAATGACTAATTTGACACCTGGTGGGAAACGCACCTCAGCAACACAAAACAGGGATCGACTGAGGTTACGCGTCTAACGTCACAAACTGTATACGTTCAGCAAACAGGCTGGGGTACCCAGACAGTCAGAAGGCAGTGTGTTGATGAATAAGGTCGTGTAAAAGTGCACCATGGAGAACACACAATTATGAGTTGTTTTTTTTATGAATTCAAACTGGAGTATTCTGCACAGCAAGCCGCAAAATACATTAACAGTGCATTTGGGACAGAAATGGCATTCGCTGTTGGTTTGTCAAATTCCGTTACGGTGACACAATATTGTAGAATTATCCCTGTGGACACCGAACAACATTGTGTTCGGACGAGCTGCTCAGGAACAATGTGGAAGCGGACCCTTGGAAAAGTGTTCGTGGCATTGCAGACAAGTTAGCCATACACTATACCTCTGTCAGTCGGTGGCTCAGTGCGATCGGTAAGCTGAAAAAGCTGAACTTATGGATGCCACATGAATTGACACCTGGCAACAAGAATCGCCGTCTGGAGATGACAGTTCTCTGTGTGTAAGGGATAAGCGGAAAAGTTTCCTGCATCTGACTGTCACTTCATAGGAAAAAAGGATCTTCTATGATAATCGTAAATGGTCAGGACAATGGTTGGATCGTGATCAACGTCCAGGACGATGTCCTAAACCACCTCACCACCCACGCAAGGTGTTGTTTCTGGTATTGTGGTCTATGATGAGAGTGATCCATCATGTCTTTCTCAGGAGAGTGGAAACCATCCTTGCAGATCGTTACAGTCCTGAACTCCATGAATGCACTGCAAACTTGTTCGCAACCATTTAGCAATAATCAACAGACATGCTTTCTTCAAGCTGAATGACAATACCCGCCCACACTTTGCGCAAAGAAAGGTGCAGACTCTCCATGAGTTGCAATATAAAACCCTTCCTCACCGTATTCCTCGAGCTTTCTCCCACTGACTGCCACCTCTTTCGGCATCTCGATCACTTCTTGGCAGGAGAGACCTTCCCTGATGATCGGGCGGTGCAACATGCAGTTGAGGATTTCTTCGCATCGCAGACTCCAGATTTCTTTCGCCACGGAATCCAATCGTTGGCTGAGTGATGGCAACAGTGTGGATGCAGATGGCGACTACTTCGATTAACCAGGTAATGTAGTTTTCATTTTTTGGTCTTTGGAAATGACGCATCTGTGGTGGACATTAACTTCACACCAACCCCAAAACAGAATCACTTTTCGATATAGCCCCCACCCACGTCGATACTCTTCCACCATCGGAACACTAGCTTCTGTATTCGGTCAGAGAAAAATTAGATCAGCTGTTGACGACACCAACGACACATCGCTTCGACAACCTCATCGTTGGACGTACCTTCAAGATGTTCCTTCAGCTTGGAAAGCGCCAGAAGTGAGATGGTGATAAATCCAGTGACGATACGACGCACTAAGAAATCCCCTTCCGTTTGGTATTGCTCCAAATTGCTGACATATTTGCACGCGGGCTTATTTAATTTGGGTTGTCAGCTGACGAACGATCCACCTGGAACACAGATTTTCAACCCAAGTTAGTCGCTGATGATGTGATTCTCTTTTCCAAGAGATGTGCCGAGAATGTCTGTGGTCTCCCTTTGTCCAATGCGGCGATTCCAACAAATCAGTTCATCAACACGTCCAAGCACCTCTCGAGTGGATGCAGTGACAAGTGAGAGGGCATTCACTGTTTTGTTTGTCCTTCGAGGAGGAAGTAGTTGGGTTGTTCGTATGTACACTCCTTACCCATCTCCTTCCCGTGCTAACGTCCTTCACCATTTACGGCAAGTATGTCAATTGCTTACCTAATTTTTCTCTGACGAAATGCAGAAACTAGTGCACCAATAGAGGAAGTGTATCGACTATGGACGCGGGTGAGGACTAGATCGAAAAGTGATATTACTCTTTAAAAGAGGGCATTTTCACTTTTCATTTGAATGTAAAATTATAAACCTTCCTCACTTAGTAAAAAAGTTAAGACCTAGGAGAGAAAACCTATCGAACAAATCACGTATATTAGTAACACGACGGATACGTTCTACGTGCCATGTGGAAGCTGAATACTGTCTCGCATTTGAGAGATTTTAAGAGCTAGACTAAAATTGTCGATGTGTGGAAAAGTTATTTCGACAAACTTCTTAATGTACACAGCGGGGAACAAACAGAGGAATTTGAAATTCATACTGCAGAACCGTGGATTCCCGAACCTAGCGAGATCGAGATCGAAATGTCGGTTAAGAAATTGAAAAATTTCAAATCACCAGGAATAGACAATATTCCAGCCGAATTAATTAAAACAGGAGGAACGGCACTAACCAAGGAACTACATAAATTGATAAGTGCTATATGGAGAAAGGAGGAGCTCCCAAAGGAATGGAAAACATCAATAATTGTTCCGATTTACAAAAAAGGCGATAAGTCGGAATGCAATAATTACCGCGGAATCTCGTTACTTCCAACCTGTTACAAGGTATTAAGTAATATTATGTTAACACGCCTAAATGTATACGTAGATGAAATAATTGGAGATCACCAATGTGGATTTAGAAGAAATAGATCCACGTTGGACCAGATTTTTGCTTTGAGACAAATTTTGGAGAAGAAATGGGAATACAGTGGGACGGTTCATCAGCTATTCATTGATTTTAAGAAAGCATATGATTCTATCAAAAGGGAAAAGTTATACAGTATCCTGATACGATTTGGAATTCCGAAAAAATTGGTGCAACTAGTGAAGATGTGTCTCAGCGACCC